>WAAF01014466.1:230602-257882 GCA_013400475.1 Tricholaema leucomelas | reverse complement strand
ATGGGCTGAGGCCAACTGCTCTGGGTCATCTGATGAAACACTCTTTTACCTGCACTTTTGTCACAAAAACCCAAAGCTAAAGGCTTGGAGAAGTGTGGCCGGAAAGCAGCCCACTGGAAAAGGATCTAGTGTGGAAGGCTGATTGAACATGAACCAGCAGTATGCCCAGGTGACCAAGAAGGCCAATGGCATCCTGGCCTGTGCCAAAAGCAGTGTGTCCAGGAGGAGCAGGCAAGTGATTATGTACCCTGGTGAGGCTGAGCATGGTGTTCAATTCTGGTCACCACAGTGTAGGAAAGGGCATGTCATACAAGGAGCAGCTAGAGATGTTTGGTCTGGAGAAGAGAAAGCTAAGGCAAGATCTTATTGCTCTCTACAACTACCTGAAAGGAGGTTGCACTGAGGCTGATGCTGGTCTCTTCTCTCAAGAAACTAGCGATAGGATGAGAAGAAATGGGTTTAAGTTTAGACTGGACATTAGGAAAAATTACTGAGAGAGTGGTGAGACATTGGAATAGGCTGCCCAGGGAGGTGGTGGAGTTGCCATCCCTGGAGGTGTGCAAGAAGTGTGTAGATGTGGTGCTTCAGGATATAGTTTAGTGGTCAGGGTAGTTGGGTTACCGTTTGACTCAATGATCGTAAGGGTCTTTTTCCAACTTTAATGATTCTATGATTCTCCAGTGCTTTAAAGAAATGACAGTTATTATCAGACTATCCTTTCTGCATTTGCATCCTATTTATTATCTTAAAGAGGGATAAAACAGCTTTCAAGACATGAGGGTTTTTTTGCATGGAAATCCATATAAACTTAGTGAAATCATTTCATAGTGTCTTATTCTACAAGTACTCCTCACTCCACATGTTTTAGTTTCTTTTATACTCTTTTTAAGTAGTTCTTGTTGCTGAATGCTGCACAATGAAGACAAATCTTCAATCTCAAAAAAAAAAATAGGAAAAGAGTGAATAGACATTAATCAGCCTGTAGAAAATATTACCTGGGGTGTTCTTAGCTCTCCTGTAAGTTAATCTCTACATTGTTTATCTTTTCTAGAACTTGAAATTCCTGTAGTAGATAGCAGGGTTTGATTGAAAGGGTTAGGTAAACAAAACTATTGCTGAACAAGGAAGTTCCTCACATACCTGTCCTGATAAGTATTAATATGAGATATGCAGCACAAAAGTTCTTTGTGAAAGATAACACAACATGAAAAATTTGTGCTATAGAACTTGAAAGATGCTCAAATTCTGAGTTCCTCTGAATCCTGTTGTATCAGGCACTAAGGGCTCTAATAATGTGCTAACTAACCTTAATGGCCCTGTCCTGATTTTGTGGGCAGTTACACCCTGTCCATGGCTCCTATTATCCCCAGTTCATGAAATGGCTTCCCAGATTGTTATCCATCTTGCCTTACTGTTGGCAATCTGTCTGGCAATTGCTGGACTTTATTCCTGTCTATAGGCTGACTTCCTGGCCTGACCTTGGACTTGTCTCACCACCATGATACTACCAAATGATATGGGAGCTTGGTTGGGTCTGTCCACATTCTCCAGCTCTGTCTTGCTTACCTTGCTTGAGTAATGTGGAGCTGGTCCCTAGGGTTGTTTGATCTCTCTGGGTTCATGTTCTTTTAGCAAGCAGAAACAGAATTGAATTGTAGAGGCATCTAAGCATCTGACTCTGTATAAGCAAGTAAGCCCTGAAGAATCCAAATTCAGTACACGGACCTTTTGCATTATACAGCACAGTGCATCTTGTACTACTGGTATTAGGAAGATTTTTCCACTGTTAATGAAGTTTCTCTATCTTGCTGCCCTGGAGAAATCAGTATCAATTCTAATGTCATCTCATTATGTTTGTTTCTCTCACACACATACCTAGTAATGAAATGAGTATGGAAATATATAATCCTTTCTTCAGTGTGCCACGTGGTGCAGGGGCAGCTATCATGCCTTTCTAAAGAAGAGTGAGGATTTCTCTTTTATAGGTGAAAAAAATAATTAAGCATGCATATTAGAAAAAAAAATCAAATAATTCTATAGTGCTGTTACTGGCATTAGAATCACAGAATCATAAAATCAACCAGGTTGGAAGAGACCTCCAAGATCATCCAGTCCAACCTATCACCCATCCCTATCTATATGTACCCATTGCAAAATTGATTTACTATTGTTTAAAAGAAAAAATGCTCTCCCCAGCAGATCAAAAACTGTTACCCATGCAGCTGGAAACTGCTCTGAGATGCAACAGTAGACACAAAGAGATTCTCGTAAAACCTACGATTCTGGGGAAATTCGTGTGTAGAAACACTGAAGAACAATCATATTTCCATGTTTTAATGGTGCACAGTCATGACATCCAAACTTGAGATTAGAAGTCTGCACATAGTTTTATTTTATTAAGAACAATTTTTCAATAGTCCTTTTCATGTGAAAAACACTGTATTTCTGTGGTATGAAGTCCTCTGTAGCTTAGCTAATGGAAAGATGTATATCTACAAGTAAGAATCTGCAAACAGACTTGCTAGTTAACTCTAGTGTATGAATTGTCTGCAGAATACAAATACTGAAGACACTTTATGAAAAAAAAAAGTATTTATTAAGAAACATCACCAGGCTATAAATTAATTTAACATATTTAAGATGTATTATGTAAGACACTCTATGATACCTAATCTAATGAGCACATGAATGGGATCTGGGAGGACCTGTGCACTTCATTCTGCCAGAGACTCCAAAGCTCATGTTCCAAGCAGTATACAAGTATGAAGTAAATTAGATGAATGCTGAAAACAGATTTTCTCAACCTTGGACATATTTCAGATTATTATCTTCTGTGTGGCATTTGACAAGGTACATCTGATAGGCATAAATTCATTGCTGATGTGACAGTGAACCAATGGCATTGGAATAAATTTGAATCTGTACCCACTGCTTCAATGGAGATGCAGTGTATTTACCTGTCAGAAATACTATGTGAGGGACTTTTATGCAGTATTGTCAAGTGAATAAAAGTTCTGTTCATGACAAAAGTATAGTAGCTTTTCAATCAATTTCTAATATTCTATACAAAATTATTTACTTCTTTTCCTCATAGCCTGAATTTAAATTAACAACGCATCAAGTGACATTAATAATGAAAGTAAGTGCAGACTTCGTCAACTAAATTGACACTTGCAGGTATGTTTTAGAGCTTCGTTAGGTCATACAGGTTAGATACCAATTATCTTCCATGAAATGCATATGTGATAATAATAAAAGAGAACACACACTCGTTGTCACCTTGTAGTATATCAAAATAATTACCCCATCACTTCAGATTCATTTCAATAAAGCTGCATGAAACCATTTCCAGTTACACCTGGTAAGGTGTGGACTGTATACTGGAAACTTTTTTGCTGTGAAAAAATAAATACATAAGAAACAGCACAATTTTATGGGACAGAAGTCTTGCTCATTCTCAATTTTCTTCTCAGTAATTCCTTACTGTATTGCTTAAATAATAGTTAATTTCTATGCCCAGCTGCAAAGGAGGAGTGACTCACACCCCCATTTATTTTGATCTGGAGGCCAGCAAGAGTACAGATAGCCTTTAATAATGCTGTATGATCCAACTCCATTTTGTGAATGCCTATGAAAAATGTTTTCATTTTCTGAATTACCATATTAACATAATTGACCAGTAGATATAAATATCCACTTTCTTTCAACTTGATCTTACAGCCTTCATACAATAGAATTATGGTTGGTTGATGGGTTTTGCCTTTTTTTTTTTACTGGCTTGCTGGCTGCTCAACAAAAAGAAACTCCTCTCCAAACTGCTGAAGTTGTGGGATTCTCTTAAACAGAGGCAGACAGGAGGCAGGAACTTTAAGAGATTATTTGAAAAAAGAATCTCTAAGTTTTGATTAATAAACAGATAAACACACTCTGAAATTATATTTTGTGTGGTTAAAGAGAATTGTTTGTATCTTAAAGCTGTTCAAAAACAACTGAAACAAAGGGGCCCAATTAAGGTTGAGAAAAACTGACTGTAGTTTATGAGTATCCTTGTTATTGAACTGACTGTAGATTATGGGTATCCTTGTTATTACAGTATCTGCTGAATTTCACCGAGAGAGTGTTTGGAGTGATGTGGACTAGAAAATGTTACTGTACATGAAATACTACATTATGTCAATATTGTACTGCTATAGCTTGTAAATTCACATCGATCTGTATAATAAAAGATGTTTACAGCGGTAATGAATGTAATCAAGCACATGCTTGCTGATGTATAAAAAAAAAAAAAAAGGCAAGCCATCTTTCTGGGCATTTGATTTCCAGGAGATAATCCCAGGCAGTACGCTGAAGATTAGAGAGAGAGGAGATAAGAAGCTGTGACAGGCTGGCAGTATCTGCCTGAAACATCATCCTCTATTAGGAGGTGTTGGTACTGCTGGGAAGCTGTGGCATGGGTTTTGCTAACATACTGGGTGTTTTTTGACAGCACAGACTACGTTTGAACCTAGTTTTATAGCAAGTGGAAAAATGCACCTTTCAGAAAAAGTATAATAAACTACTTAGTAAATATATTGCAAAATGAATGTTGTGCAAACAGACAAAACCAGGCTAGGAATAGTTAAGTTTCCTATTACACAGGTACATGCTGGTTCTGTTCCAAAGCTTTTGATCTTCACAATTATTACTTTTGATGCTTTGAAACTCTTTCTGGCATTTATCAGCACGAAGAGTTGCACAAAGATGTAATCCATTTCAACGCCATAGGCAAGATGCAGCTTCAGGTTTTCTGGACCATATCAGACTGTACATCCTACTGCAGCTCTATAAGCTCATGATAGAGTGGATCGGAGAAGCATATTTGCATTTCAAAGCCTATATTGTGACTTTGTTCAAAGAGCAATACTCTTTAGAGAAATTAATTATCCCCTTCGTAATCTTAATAAATTATATTTACTTTGAGAAGGATTACATATATGCAGCATTACAGTGCCCACAATTATTTAGAAAGCATATAACTAGTAACAAGAAAGGTAAAATAGGAACTGTGCTCAAATAGTCAACCTTTCTCTGAAAGGTAGGATTGATCTGATTTCCCTCATCATTCTTCCACTATAACAATTTAAAGTTATTAAGGTATCTAGGATCCTTGGATGGAAAACTATGGGGAAAAAAGATGAAATTTCATATAAATATATAGATTTCTGAGAAAACATATTATTCCTGATCTCCAATTTTCTGTTTTGCCTGTGTTACTTTATGTGTAAAAGTGGTAAGATGATCTTTATGTCATAAAAGGTATGTTATTGCTAGTTCTATTTACAATAATTATCTAGGCACATCTGTTGTCTCAAGTGTATCAGTGTTCAATATTTAAACTAGCTCAATGTTAAAACTCTGCTTAATGCTCCTAATCAAGCATCTGTGTATTTAATGCCCTGATTTACTAATTTTTGCTAGTTGTAACATTTCAGCGTGGAGGTAGCTAGTACTATCTACTTTCAGAGTGATTCAGAATGCACATCACACTTAAAAAAGTAAATCTGATCTGCTTCTGGGAAACAACAACTAAAAGCACATTCTGGAAAATGGAGATGCAAAAAAAGCATTTATGCTGTCAGATTCTGGTCTTTCCTGGGAGGCTGTGTCATAGGTTATGGTTTACCAGCTGAGACTGGCATCCCTTTGTGCCAACCTTTCTCTGGAAAGGGGAAGTATGAGCCATTAAAAACAGCATCCTAGGAGCAGAGCAGGGCACAATTGTGTTGCCAGGCTCCTGGTCTGTTTGTCAAGTATAAAGCAACAACTGAGTACAATCTTTCATCATGAACTCTAGTTATTTGTTGCCCTTCTAGCTATGTAACAGAATTTCCTCATCAGAGAGGTGCAGCTTAGGCTTTGGGGTGTAGAGACCTGGTTTAGGGTATGGAATGTGGACATAGAGCTAGAAATATGAAGGCAGGACCTGCTGTAAGCAAGCTCTGACCTGAAGATAACATTCAATTCATGTCAACCTTGTAAATGGTTTCATCTGCAGTCAGTGGCAGCATTCCAAATGACTAATGGAAATAAACCAAACCTTTCTCTGTGAGAATCCTGTAACAGCTTTCTCACAGCTGTGAGAAAAATAAAAAACAGGGATATAAACAAAGACACAGGGACAAACTTTGATCCCACTGCCTGTGCTTTGGCATGAAATGTCTTTCATTAAAATATAAATCTCCTCCTACAAACTGGTCTATTCAAACATGAATTTCCATGACATTACAAGTTTGTGGGCAGAAATTATACCTCTGCTTTTTTTTTGACAAACCTAACAGAAGTCTGAATGGTTAGTGATAATTTCTGCCCATCTGTAAAAACTGCTATGTAAACTGTAATCCAACACAAATAAAATCACTAAGTGTGTAAAACATAAGGAATTTTTCAACTTTACAAGCTAAAAATCTGTATTACATGTGAGAAAAGAGTCTGATGTCTCTCTAGAATTCCTTACAGGATTTCTGGTGTGATTTTCTGGTTTTAAAAATAATTCTGGTATTTGCAAGAAGTCCACAAATCGTTCCTACTAAACCATCAGCTTACTGTGCATGATTTTAAAGCAAAACATATAGTGCAAATCGAGTTGCCATTGCATTTTCAACCAACTTACTTCACATCATTTGTCACTTTGCTCTTTCCAGACCAAAATGTTAAGCTTACTGACTCTGAGTACCTTAGAAAGTGAGTTGTAGAGATTCTCACTGGAAGTCTATTTCAGACAAGAGATTGTGCAGAAAAGGTTAGACCGAAATAGATTGTAAAGGTATGTCGTAGTGAGGAATATGTAAGAATGCAATCATATGAAAGAATTAAATTGACAAAATAAACTCCAAACATTAGGAAGCAGAGCAAGTCAATAGAAGCTTATAGCTAGCTCCATGGCAAATACCAGCCTAAATCAAACGCCCTGATTTCCACTGCTTGCTAGTCTGGCTCCTAACTTGGATGTTATACAGAGAGAGTACTACATAATCTGTTGAGAGAATGGGTTAAATTTCATTTGGGTTTTTATTATTTTTTTAAAAAGTTTTAATTTTTAATAAGTCTTTGACAAGTATTTATCCATAAAAAAAACCCAAACAACTTTAGTGTATTTATCAGATTAGGTCATGTGCCTTACTCTAGGATGCCAAGTTTTTCAGCAAGACTGAAATGGCTCCTCCAGAGCGGCACACAGCCGTTACGCTCATAGGAAGCAAACCACTGGTAACAGCACCAAACGGAAAGGCGGAACAAAAGGTTTCAACACGCGCATGAATCAGCACAGCCGCACGGATTTCAGCAGGTGAGGGCAGGACTCCAGAGCGGCGGTGTGGCCGCAACCAACCACTAGCAATCCCCGAGGCCGCGCTCTCCAGTGCCGCAGGCCCTTCCGCAACCCGCTGCCAGTGCCCGCACAGACTTGAGGGCCCCACTGCCGCCGCCAAAGCCCTGATGCCTCTTGGAGACGTTCGCTCGGTACTTCCGCGAGGGTCCTACGTCCGGCCCAGCGGGGAGAGTACGACCTACGCTTCCTCGCTCACGCCAGATGCCCACAGAAGTTCTAAGGTGCTTCCCGGTCGGCTGGAGCCTGGCCTCCTAACCCTATGCTGGCCGAAGGAGGCGGCTCTGAGATACCGAAAGGAGGCGACCGCAGCCTGCCCCGAGAAGAGTGTGCCCCGTACTTGGCAGGTGCTGCCCCGGGCCGACAAGATACTCCCCGCGCCGTTGCTAGGTCCTCCACTCGCGTCCTCGAGCAGGGAGACAGCGCCGGCCGCTCCCACCGCGAAGGGTACAGGGGGAGACCGACGAGTCGAGAGGGGAGGGCTGGCCTCTGCCCCTGGCACAGCCTGCCCCGCTCCGCGGGCACAGCCCGCCTTTCCTCAAGCGTCTTGTCGCGCTTACCTGTGTGGGAGGGCTCGTTCTTCTCGCCCCGCCTGGCTGGCCGCCAGCGGTGTCCCTTCGTGGGAAATGGTTTCTCCCAGCTCCCCGTCGTAACCTCCCACTCCGCCTTCCGTTAGTGCCTGGCTCGGCAGGCGCCGGCTTGGATGCTGTCGCCTGTGAGGCGCAACGCGCCCCGCCAGCTTGGCTCCGCAGCATCCGTTCGCCGCCCCGGAGGATCGGAGTGCCCGAGGGTCTCCCACCTTTAGCCTATCAGGTAACCAGGGGGCGTTCGCCCTCTCTGCTTGCGCCTCGCCTCACCCAGAGCCCCTCGGCCCTACGCCTCCCCGCGCCTGCGGGGCACAAGCTGCCGCCCGTGGGAGCGCCGTCCGAGCGGCGGCCCGTCGTGATTCAGCATCGCCGCCCGCGAAGGAGGGACGGCGGGAAAGGTCAGCGCTGCGCACTTTAAGGGCTGCGGGTGCCGGAGAGCGGGTGTTGGTGACGGGCGGCTGAGAGAGTGCGGGTCCCGCGTGGAGCCGGGCCATAGCGGCGTCCGTGGCCGGTTCGAGGTGATGCTTAGCGACAAGAGCGTCGGGAAGGACCGGCAGGGCCTGCTGCTTTTCGGTTGCCCGACACGACAGCGTGAGGGCTGCGGGGAAGAGTGTGGTCCGCGGAGTCAGTCCTCATACCCGCAGCCCTCACTTGGGAGTGTAGCGAGGGCCCCTGGGGTCGGGCAGCGCCGGGGTGCGAGCGGGACCGCCCGTTGCCGCCGGGCAGCGGCCCCTTGGGAAGTTTCCTGAACGCAGCGGACAGCCCTCGTGTTGGGAGGGGAGCGTAACTGTGTGCGCGTTGCAGTCAGAGACCAGGGAGAAAGGCAGCGTTTCGAGATTAACGGTATTAAATCGCCCCCGTTTGGCATGCGAAGCCCATCATCTCTGCAGGTTGTGTTGCATGTGTCGCATGTTCGGTGCCAGTTAGGGTTAAAATAAGATCATCTGCTGGCTGTGGTACCCAATGGAGGCTAAAATGTAGAGCAAGTTAAATCTCTGGAGATGCAAGTCAAATATCTTCCTGTGCTTAGTTGAAAGCCCATAATCTGTGGGATCTTACTGAATTTCAGCTATTGAAACCACACATAATTGCAAGCTAAAAGGAAAAGCAATTGATGCTGGAATTTGAGTAGGCTGCTGAACTCTGTGAAACAGGCTTAAGCTCTTAATATTGGTTGCTTTTGTGCCTTTCTTAAGTATTTGCAATTTAAGTACCAAAATTAGATTTTATTCCTTCTCAGAAAAACACTACACCAAGCAAACGCTCCCTTGGTTCAGTATACTTTTCCGCCTAAATCCTTCATTAATTTTGGGTACCAGGATGTTAGCACCTATATGTAATAGTATGCAGATAAGTCCTGCTGGTTGTTCTTACAATTGAAAGACTAGAAACTCTTTTTTTTTGTGTGTGTGTGTGCAGTAATTGGTTGTCCCCTACGTTCTACAGAATCTCAAAATATACGGTGTCTTGGCATCTTTTGCCCTCATTTTAAGTACTAGAATGTAGTTTTTAATAGAACTAGGATGTGTGTCAGTGCTACTTTGAACAAAAAACAGCAGAAACGTTTATTATGCCAGAGGTTTTCCTACATGATGAATAAATATAATGTCTACACTGATACACAGAAGTATTGTTTTTGAAGCCAGATTCCTTGAAGACAAATGTTAGAGAGTTTCAGAAAATTACATGACCTTTTCATACAGAATATGGAATTTCTTTTATAAGGGAAGAATGTTTCACCTTCAGGTCTTGGTAATACTATGCAAGAAATGCTAGAACAATGATATTAATTTTTTCCTTATTAGAAAAGTGTCTTCTTTCTAAATCTTTGAAGGTTTGCATGCATGCCACATATTTATGAAGGGATATGACCAACAATTTGGAAGTGCTAGAAGAGGCCAGGAGATCAAGCCTGTTAGCAGTTATTAGGTGATGATTCTGGTAATCTAGCAATCATTTTAGTCATCTGAGGCTCAGGTTTCCACTCAAATGAGGCTTTGTTCCCGCATTCTTCCAAAGTTGACTGTTAAAGTGGCAGTGGAGATTAAGTTGTAAAGGACTGGGCTCTGAATTGGTCAACAAGTTGTTAGACACTGAACCATCTTGCAGTCTGTTTTATAGTTACGATTCTTTCCAAGATCTTTACAGTATTGTATGTTGATAATGAACGCCATAAAAGCTTCGAAGGTGAAATATGGCAAGTTGATACTGACAGTATCTTACTTGTGTGCTTACTCTGAATTGTCAACATCAGAAAAGGCTGAAATACAGTTTCTTAATTTGAATCTCCATCTGTGAATGCTATTTTAAGTTTTAAAAGTCTCTGTAGAATACAAGTGGCAAATGAGTAACTTCTTGTACTTCCACATTTTCTAATGTTCTGTTTTTTTACCTATGTTTTAATGTTGTATTAAGGAGTGGTTTTGCATTCATTACTTCACATGTGTCTCATGAATTGAAAGCACATTAATTTAAGGATAGAGTTCCTTAGAAAGGAAAGAAAACTGATAGGAAATCTTGATGTCTGAAATAGAGACATTGATAACATTGCCCAAGCTACCTTGCATATACTTTTATAAAGCTTCTGTCTTATCTTACAACATGTTCTCATGCTTTTTTTTTTTTTTAAATAAGTTTTTGTGAATCACTGTGTTTTAGTTTTGTGCTATAATTTTATCAGTGTAAAGAAATCATGTTTAAAACAACAATAATTACTTTTCTTATCTACAAGTTTGGACAAACCTTTGGAAAAAAATAGATTTTATCACTGCCTTGAAGTGTTGTGAATTTTGAGCCAATCCTAAATCATAAGGACACTGAAATGTTTGAACAGGCTTTGTATCAGGCCCACATGAAAAAGATGGGTGGTTGTCAGTCTTTTTGATGAGATATTTTTGTATACCAAAACTCAGAGGAATCTGGGGGTGCTGATCGATACCCGCCTGAACATGAGCCAGCAGTGTGCCCAGGTGGCCAAGACAGCCAATGGCATCCTGGCCTGCATCAGGAATGGTGTGGCCAGCAGGAGCAGGGAGGTCATTCTGCCCCTGTACTCTGCACTGGTTAGACCACACCTCGAGTACTGTGTCCAGTTCTGGGCCCCCCAGTTTAGAAGGGACATTGAAATCCTTGAGCATGTCCAGAGAAGTGCGACGAGGCTGGTGAGAGGCCTCGAGCACAAGCCCTACGAGGAGAGGCTGAGTGAGCTGGGGTTGTTTAGCCTGGAGAAGAGGAAGCTCAGGGGTGACCTTATTGCTGTCTACAACTATCTGAGGGGTGGTTGTGGCCAGGGGGAGGTTGCTCTCTTCTCTCAGGTGGCCAGTGCCTTAACAAGAGGACACAGCCTCAGGCTGCGCCGGGGGAAGTTTAGGCTTGAGGTGAAGAGAAAGTTCTTTGCTGAGAGAGTCATTGGCTACTGGAATGGGCTGCCCAGGGAGGTGGTGGAGTCGCCGTCCCTGGAGCTGTTCAAGGCAAGATTGGACGTGGCACTTGGTGCCATGGTCTAGCCTTGAGCTCTGTGGTGAAGGGTTGGACTTGATGATCTGTGAGGTCTCTTCAAACCCTGATGATACTATGATACTATGAACTCTGTAATGATTTGATGGGGAAGGGAGTAGATGTGTTTTCCTAAAAGAGGACTCACGTCTGTATGTAGATGGTGGGAGTTTATTTTATTTGGAAAGAGGCATACAAACTGTCCCAGTTAAGAAAATTCACGACAAGTATAACAGCATATGTATTAGAGGATTTTTGCTGAATTTTGTTTTTCCCTTGTGAACTTTAGAATATGTAGTCTAAAACTCACTTTATTTTCTACAAATCTAGGAAGTTAATTTGGGCTGCTTGACATCCTGCAGTAGGATTCAAGTGGCCCTTGTTAAGCATGAGGAAGTTTTTCAGAGCTTTATTAATGCTTACCTAAAACTCTGCCAGAGTGGTACTTTGTAGATACTCTTTTTGCAGAAATGATGAGCTTCCTTTAAAGTTTACTGGAACCAATTGACCTTTTCAGCATTAATATTTAAAATACTAATGTACTTTAGATTGGAATTTGTTGATGTCTGCTGCACTGATGGGTAAGACAATCCTCTGTAATTGAGAATGAATATAGGAGAAAAAAGCTTTGTAACATACTAAAAGCAGCTACCCTTTGACTGTTGGCTATTAGAGCACATCCTCAAATGCCGTAGTAGCCATCCCTCTTGGATCTGGAAGCTCTTTAAGACCAGGAAGTTTCATAATGCCTTGGCCTACTGGATACTTTTCTTTGTGATGATGGATGCAGGAACTTACAGATTCCATAGGGACTGAAGTCTTAGCTTTGTGCTTGCTCCCAATGTTCTTTCTTGCATTCTCTCTTAAATGTTCATGCAGCTGTACAGAGTAGTTTTCAAATGCTGCCACATTAATTTATACTAACTTATATGCAGGTTTTTCTCTTGCCTTGAATTCCATACATCAGGAAACAAGCTCTAACGTAACAGAATAAACTTGGGTTTGTGTTTTGAAGGATTAATTAAAGCAGGCATAATAGATCTTGCCTTCACTATCAGCTTTAGTCAGAATACAGGATCTCCAGAACGAAAACCACTGTATACAATTGTAGTATTTATTTTCCTAGTGTTAAAAGCCTAAGTTCAAATAGTTTACAATGTTAAAAATACCAGTATGCAATTAAAAATATCTTTACTTCAAAGAAAATATTTAAGAAGTTAATCATGGTTTTTTTTGGAAGATACAGAAGCTGTACTGCTTTGTGGAGAGCCCAGGTTAACAATAATAATGAAAGAATTGCAGATGGAAACAGTATTTTGATTTAGCACTTATTTTTCACTTCCCTTTCTGGGGCGTGAGTTACATGCCAGTTCCCACTTATGTTTGTGTTTGATTTTGGAAAGATTCCAGATTGAAGCCTGATATGCACCACTGCTCAAATGCACCTTAGATGGCTACATACTACTGTTAATTAATAGAAAAACTGCCTAAAAGGATGGAAGCACTTTATGCTTCAGTTCAGAAGCCCTTTCTGGCCAGTGGTAATGACAGAGTACTAACAGTCACTCTTCCTTAGGAAGAAAGAAAGAAAGAAAAAAAGACTAAATCCACTTCTCATATATAATAAATGCTGTGGAAAGAATTGAGTGAGGTGTGGGCTTCATAGACATGGTGATGTGTTGACAAGTTGATTTCCATCCTTGCTTAGTAGCAAAATGCTAAATATATTCTTTGGTTACATTAAAGTATGTTTCCTTCCATCTTTGTCCTTGAGTTGGCATGTGTTTGGTTTATTTTTAGCACTTGAAAACCAGCACAGTAATACCGCTGTGGTGTGCAGTGGAAGCATTGGAGTATAGCATGAGAAAAAGAAATCAGATGCTTAATACTGAATTCAGGCAGGTGAAGAGACAAAGATCTAGATACCGTTTATGAGCACAAAAAAGAGTGGACTGAGGGAACAAAAGATTGTTTTGTTAAGAGAAATTGCTCTTATTTACTTGCTCAGAATGAACTTTTTTTGAAAAACAGAAGAGAGCTATGTGATGGAAGTATTAATTTTCTTTGCTTTTGTGGATAATTGTTGTGTTTAATGTTCATTGAACATGAAATTGCTGTGAATTTGTTATAGTTTTTTTTTTTTTCCTTTCAGGCTTGTCTTGGCTGTGTGTGGGGTGGGAAAAATGTGTTAGACTTTTTATATGAATTATTGATGGAAGAGATGTGAAATATATGCATTTTTTCACCCAGAAAAACCCTAAAAGAGTGTAATATTAACCTGACTTTTTATATCAACCTGAAGTGTCTGAAAGACTATAAATAACTAGTGCGCATTAACAATTAGACATTAATTTGAACAAGGTATTTTTTGCTTAGAAGTGAACAAGAATGATATGAGAACATGACTTTGGTACAATTTGTACCATTTTAAAAATGAAAGCATTTACTGAAAAGAATGTTTCTAAGGATGGAGAGGATACATTCAGTATGTAAAATACAGCACCGCTGCATGATGAGACAGGAATTGGTGCTGTTATGAACTGCTGAAAGGTCTTTAGTAGAGCTGGGAATCTTGTTGGCTATTGACCCAGAGCAGTATCCACAAGTGAAAAATAGAAATAAGGGAACAATATGGCATTAGATTTGAAATTCTGGACACCAGTTGAGAACTATTGTAGTTAATGACCCCAAGCAGTTGCTTTAAATAGCCCCTGTATTACTTTCCTCTATTGCCTCTGGATATGGAGAGAAAATGAAAGGACATTGTGGCCTTTTTGCCAAAAGCAACGCTCAGGAATGCAAACACGTATAGGAAGCAGGTCTTTGGTATTTTCTAAGAAAATTAAATATATGAGAAATGAAAATTAAAAAATTATATTCTTGTGAGTGTATGGGAATGCCTAATGCAGATAGCACACCCTTGATAAAGAAGAAAGGCTCATTCGTGGGGCATGCATGCATAATGGTGTTCCAGCTGTTTGAGGATAGTAGAGTGGCTGTGTTGAGACTGACTCTGCAATAGCTGGATATAAGGAAGTTGAAACCAAGCAGTATGAGCAGTCATGAGGAAAAGACATCTTTGGAGATTTCAGGAGAGATGTCTAGATTTCACTTCCACTTCTGTGCTTCCACAGGAAATTGTGCCTCCGTTGGCTGCACTGAGTTTACTCCTCTAGATTTCCACTGTTTCAAAGTCATCTTCTATTTTGGATGATGTACCTGTCTGATTGTTGCTCAAGTATGAGCCACGTTGTTTGGGCTTTTTGTTTAGTTGTTTTTTGTTGAAGCAGAGTGAGATTTTCATACTGAGCAACTTGGATGGGATTCATATCACCAACATTATACCTCTACAATTCACATACCTGCAGCTGCCTACACTGACTATATGTAGGCTGTCTACAAAGTAAAAATGGCTTAAAATCTACATTGTAGGGCTCTACAATCAATCCAGTATTGTGTCTTTATATATGAAGACTAAATGTGCTTGAAATGTAATCTGGCATTTCATTGTAGTGTCTTTCCCTACTGATTTATCTGAAAGGGAGAACCATACTACTACTGAGTGGGAGAAATGGCAACAAGCTTTGGTGGAGCTGTTGAATTGTCAAACCCTAGTTTCTGTGTCTTTACAGTGCAAATATTTGTTTGATTTTTCTATTTCACTCACATAGGCAAGCAAGAGAGATATTCTCTGTGGTTCAGAGAGAACACCTACTCTCAAAATTCATAAACTAAGAGGGAAGAAGTAAGAGGAAATATCTTTTACATATATTGTAGCTTTTGCATCTTAGGATCCCTACTTCATTCTACCTGAAGTATGGTACTACAGCTAGTAGGACTGTAAATATTTATGTAAATGCATCCTTCTCCATCTCACTGGAATCTGACTTCACAATACTCTGTATTTGTAGGACAGGTGTGACAGTAGTGGTGTAGTTGGTCACGCCTGTCACATGCAATGGACCTGACTGCTATGAAACTGGCGTAAGACAATGAAGTGCAGGTTGTTTGTGGTTTGGGTTTTGTGTGGGATGGTGGTTTTTCTTCTTTTGTCCTCAAAGAAAAAAAAAAAATTCCAAACCTTTTCTTGTCAGGTGGCTTCCATGTTAAAAAGTACTGAGCTGTCGGATTAGACCATCTTGTCCACCTGAATCTTTTCAGAAGTATCCCAGTTGGAGGCTCTACCACTTCTGTGGTGAGATTTTTCCAATGACTCTTTGTCCTTGTGAAAAAAAAAAAAATTCTCCTTGTTTCCAACTGGAATCTCCCTGGCAGTAACTTGTACTCATTACCCCTCTTTTCCACATGACTCCTAGTAAAAAGGGAGTCTCCATGTTCTCTGTGAGGCACCCTTTAAGTCCTAGAACCTTGTCATAAGATCTACTCTAAGCCTTCTTTTCTCCAGGGTGAACAAATACAGTTCTCTCAGCCTTTCTTCAGGTGGCAAGCTTTCCAGTCCTTCCATCATCTTTGTGGCCCTTCTTGGGATTCTCTCCAGGCGGCTCACATCTCTTTGTTGTGTTGTGGGACCCCAGATTGAACAGTATTTGAGGTGTGGCCTGACAGTCTCTGAGTGGGGAAAAGGCTGGAAGGGAATCATAACTATTTTTCTTATGGCAAATTATGAGCTGTTATTCTTCTTTAGCTTACTCCCCTGCTACTACTTTGTTTTACTGTGGTCTTGACCTCTTAATTCTACATTTGGAGAAAATTGTTGTTCTGGTTACATACATCGTGTCTCTGATACAGCTCCTTCCCAGTCACTGAATCATTTTCTAGTTTAGATTTTAATTCTCTTTAGCTTATTGTAATGACTAAATCTTATTGCTTTCTTCCCACAGCTTTTGTCACAGTCTAAGCAGGAAATAATTAATTCTTTGCTCATAACATGTGTCATGCCTTTCTCTCTTCACCCAAAACACAGGGAGAATATACGTAGAAAGGGTTAAGAAAGATTTTAAACAAGTGCTAGAGTGAGGCTAAATGTGAAGAAGCTGCTGCTGCAGTCTGATGTGCCAGTGCTCCCTGAAACTGTATCAGCTGTCAATTATTGATAGAAAAATCTGCTTCCTGAGGGCTAAATCTTCAGATAGATTAAAAATAATTCTGCAGTAGAAGCAGCAAAATGAAATCACTTACCCTATGTGAGGGTTGCATTGCTGAAACTGTTTCCATATCAGTGGGAGGTCCTGGTATGACTGTTTGTTCTGCAGTATGTAATTTTGTCAGTTAAAAATCTATGATAAATAAACGTTTTGCACTCTAATCAGTAATTTCTATGCAGAAGAACTTTGATATACTGTCCTGCCACATACTGCTGATAATTTTTTCATGTTTGTTTCTTCCCCCCCAATTTCTATCGCAGATGATGTTAATTGAAATAATCTACTTTCAGTATGAATGCTTAGTCATTCTGTCCACTACATGTATTTTGGATTGAGTTCTTTTACCTGGTTTCTTAACTCCTTTTCTCCACTTCATGCCCTTTCTCATCCATCCTGCTCACAGTTTATCTTTCCTTATAATAGACAAATTGAGGAGCATCTTCTGAGTACAGTAAAACTTGATCCATTAGTTAGACAAAATACACTTCTGGAGAACAGTGTGAAGCCTTTCTTGAAGTCACCTATCTATATGTCACCTGCAAAGTAATTCCTGTTTCTGAAACTGTGAATCCTGCATGAGCTGTGAAATATGAAGCACTGCATTTAGACAGCTAAGCAGTTCTGGAAGTGATAGCTGAAGCTTGTAGTCTTTGTCAAAAAGAGATACATTCAGAAACAAGTCAGTTACTTGTCACTGTTATCTCTACTGTGATGAAAATGTGATTAAAATAGACTGCAGTTTTGATTTGGGTGACAGTTGGGTTGGTCTGTGTCTTAATCATATTCCTGAATTGTGCCACCAGCAGGACTTTTCTGGAACTATGATATGAAGTCCACAGCAATCAGTAGAAATGTCTGTATGTACTTCACGAGGCTACAGAAAAGATCTTGTTATGTATTGCTCAATTTCACTATATACTCAAGACATTTTGTACCTTGTGTGTATTTATTCCAAATAATGGAACTGGGAGATTTCCTGGAGAAGAGCACTTTCTTCCTTTGAGCAATCAAAGAAGCATTAAAAATACTGGGAGGAAGTTTTGTGTTTGTGAAACAATTCAAAATCCTGGATCAGTAACTGTCTATGAACCCCAGTTTATTCTCTGTTTCTTTCTGCTTGTATTATCAATGGTCTTCATTCTCATTTGTACTAATACTTTACATTAAACACTTACTGAAAGATTTATTCTGGTTAATGTGTGTTGTAACTATTCCATACTTCTGTATTATAAATGCATTTGCCTCAGATTTTCCTTATCTGAGGTTATTAGGTAAATATAATTCTCCCTGGATACAAGAAAATCTGTATTATGAGGGATGTTTGAAAAAGTCAGAAACATAGAATTGTAGACACTAATTTTCAGCCTAATATAATATGCTGATTAAAAAGATTGTGGATCAGTTTTCATTCATGTGATATTTTGTGTGTTACTATAAAATAATAAGAAAACAATATTTTTCTTTTGAATATTTGAAAACCAGTTAACTTTGTAGCTAGTTGGCTGTATAAGTTTAGCCTTTCTGTTTCATGAAGAATGGACCTTAAAAAAAAATTAAAGAAATGAAAAATCAAATTGAGCTCTGCTAAATAAACATACCCTGTTGCTGATACCTCAGATGAGGACTCTTATTTCGGTATGTTTCTCAACCATAGCTCTCAACCAACACACAATGGCCTCTTGTAAAAATAAAAAACAAACCACCCCAAACAAACTCCACAGTCAATTGCTTTTAAGTGTTGCTTCTTGAGTGTGGATCATGATGGATAAAGATAGGACTAACTGTGATATTGTTCAACTTGGAACTGTGCTGCTGCTGTGATTGAAGTCAAGGCAAGCAAGCATACTTAGGGCTGTTACCTCCTTAGATTTTGGAGTTACTGTAGAAGCTGTGCTGCCATTGTTAGCATGATCTTTAACTTGGAGGCAGTGTATGATTACTCAATAAATACGCTATTCAATAGGAGAAGGTTACATTGGGAATGCTGTATTTATCATGCAGAAGGTGCATTATTCTGATCCTGTGAGGCTATTCTTATATTTTATTCTTAAAAGAAAAATTAAAGCTAGTGCATACAAAGTCTGGTTCACTTAAGGGTTTTTTGTTTGTTTTTGTTGTTTATTCAAAGTATTCAACTCAGGGTCGATATTTAAGCCATATTATTTTTCTAGGTCGACTACATGCTCTATTTGTCTACAGATGAGCAATACATAACAAAATATTCCTATAGTAGGATGCTGATGCTCAACTCATCACTGTGAGGATAGTGACTATAGATCCTTTATAATTGACAAAAATAGTGTGATACAAAGGGTTTGAAGCCAACACAGCATTTTTAAAGGAACTTTATAAATCAGGTCAATTTCAATTAGAGAAGCTTTGGATGACTTGCATCCTTTTGAGACTGTTGATTTTCTCATATTTTCTTTTGCAAAAATATTTTGAAATCAGTGATATCTTACTGGGTCACACACACTGTGTTGTAGGGAGGAAAATGTGTTTCTGCTGAAATGTTTTATAACTGCTGGAGTTTCTGGCTGGCCTTACCAGCTGTTTGTAAAATATTGCTAGCACTGAGTGTCAGTTGCAGTAGACATAATGATACTGTAGGCCAACTGTGAATATTTCTGACTTTCATTTATTCTTTACAGAGTAGAATTATACAACACAGTCATTAAAATAGTAGATATCTACCAAACCTCATACAGATATTCCCAGTGGAGGTGAGCAAATTTGATCCATAGTTGGAAGTAGCAATGCAATGTGCTAAGCAACTCAGTGTGCTTCCATGGTCAAGCCTTTGAATAGACCTTTCTTGTGACTGCACTTGGTATCTTGTTTAAGGCTTCATTTTTGTTTAACGTTTACACATCAGGTGCTGAAACTTCAGTCTGATGTCTGCCAATTTATACTTCAGGCTGCTGTGGGAGAGTCATCCTTGCAGCTACACTGGAAAGCATTGTTATGTGGCAGCATGTAAATTAGGGTAATGTAATCCTCAGAATCATTGTGGGTTGGGTGTGATGACTGTGGTCTGCCTCTAAAGATGGTGAAATAAATCTGTGGATCTTAGGCTTGTGAAATATGAGGCGAAATGAGGCAGACTATGTGGGACTGAGGTGTGGCTCTTACAATAGACGGGAATCTGTAGAAATTATTTTAACCATATTTGTGTTCTTGTATACCATGAACTTGAGGCTGACACTGAGTTGAAGCAACCAAGGGAGAATTTGATGTGAGGGGGGAATCTTCTAAAGATAGCCTTTTATTTTTCCTTCTTCACCAAGATCTTAGTAAATCTCTCCCCAAGGGTTATTTGTAATACAATGAATCACTCCTATAAATATATCAGCTTCCTTAAAGGATTAGTGATTATTCTTTTATAATAAGGTAGCTATACTGATATATATGAAATGTTCAGTTGTCCTGTCTTGTAGATCCCTTAAAATATCTAGCTTTTACTAGAGAAACAAATCTTTCCAAAAGTGAATGATAGAAAATGAAGAAGTATCATAATTCCAGCAATGATGAGTGTGTGGTATACACAGTTTAAAATAAGATGTGATATGTGTTGGTGTAATCTGAGATGCCACAACTAAATCTCCTAATTCTCTGTTGTTTAACAAAATTTCACTGTAAATGTCATGTCAATATTATTATTAGACGTAACCATTATTGCACATTATCATCTGTTTCTTACATTAGCAGCAATGGCTGTCTCATGACAAGTTGTGTTGGTCCTTGGTGTGTGACAGCATGGCTTCTTGCCCTCATGATCCCCAAGATAAATCAGACAGGGGTCCTTTAGCTGTTTATTTTGAAGGGAGTGTTTCATTTGAGGTGACAGGGTGATTTAGTTGGGGCAATTAATGAGGCAGGTGTTATAAAATATGTAGTTAATTTTATTTCCAGAAAGCCCTGCCTACAACTGTATACAAATTAGTTAAATTTGGCTTCTAATTTGGTTGAGAAAATCTTCACAAGGATGCTTATGGGCACTTTGTTCATTTAGGAGAATCAGAAAATTTGGAGACATTTAGCCACAAAATGGCTTTGCCCCACTTATGAATAGGTGGCCTGGAGCCCTAGGTCTGTGCTACTCACTGCAGTGGAGTAGGGATTTCAGGATAGTCTCTGGCTCCTTTGTGGCAGTGTTGGAACTGCTCAGCCATTGAAAGGCTTCTAGATCTTCCCAGGGTGCTGGGGAAGAGGCAGACAATCTCTGATCTGATCCTGGTTCCTCTTGGCATGGAGGTTTGCAGAGGTGCAGGCAGGATCTCTTGCAGATGTGCAGAGAGCATAATGTCGGTGGCACTTCTTGCCACGTTGTGAGGCATTTAAATTCCTTCCCCTGGGAAACTTGAGGCACTTAAGTTTCTAGGTGGTTCAAGCCTAAAATATCAGGTCTAAGCTGATCTGAACCACGAGGGAGAGCAGAACACATTGTCCAAGAGCAGTGAGGCTGGAGCAGAACACACTGTCAAAGAGCAGCGAGGCAGAAGCAGCTCATCTGTTCGCAGCTTAGCTCAATTTATATTGTTTGCCTGAGTGCAGTGGCTCCTTTGGCCACAGAGATTCACCAATCAAAACGGCATTTGCAAAGGTGACCATATTAGGTGAAACCAGGGCTTGCGCACCCTTATTTGGGCAAGACACCAATAAGTACCTAAACACCTGTGGGTAGCTGTTTATCCCTTTGGGAGGGAACATAATGGCCCAAGCCTTTGTTTTCCTCCCACCCTTGTTTCCCTCATCAGCAGAAGGGTGGGACAAGGCCTGTTAGCCTTTTAGGACCCAGGGGTCCAACCTCCTTACAGGTGGTATCATTACACTCAGCTGTCTCTTGCAGAGCTGAAGTGGCCAATCCACTCCTAAGGTACTGTGTGTTTCTAAGCTGAAAATGCCTAGACTCCTCCAATGCCATTTAAAATGAAGGTGGAATGGTGGTGTAGCTGAGGTTGATAGTTACAAAAGAGGTGGGTTTACATTCAGCAGTGTTCAGTAGATCTTACTGTGATCAGGAGATAAGAATACTTTCTGTTTTAGAGTTAGTAAAGTACTGTCCTGCTGACAGATTTATGGTGTTATCAACACTGAAGTGGTGAACAGTAGTGTGAGACCTATTCTTTGTCTGTGCTTTTTGCTGGCAGAGAGCAGTGCATTAAGGTATGCATTTTCTTTTAGCAGATGCATGCTTTCTGAAAATAGAATTTTATTGTATACAAACATGGTTATACTTAGGCTCGTTTGGACTATTTTGTCAATATTCTTTCTTGCCATTGCAAAATGATTTTTACTAGACGTTCCCTGTGTTTTATTTATGAATTATTGATTTGTAAGTCATATGGGTTCTTTTTTTGCTTGCCTTGTCAATTAATACATTTCCCATGTTTTACTAAAAAAAAGATTCAAGCAGTGTACTTTTTACTGTAATATTCCAATTCTGTTTTGCTTTCTTTGATGTCTCTCTCGTTCAATATCCAGAATATAACTGTATGTTACAGTATTCCATTTGCTAACAGTCCAGACTATGTTACCACATTGGAAAGGGCTTTTGAAGGATGAGAATGAGCCAAGAGATAGTCACATTGTGTGCTTTTCTGTGAAAGACGCTTTGGAGGTCATTTTTTAAAGAGAAATCAATCTTCAGGTTTGAAAGCTTTGACATTGATTTAAGTTTGGCCAAGGATTTGAAGTTTTCTTTTTAAGCACAAAAAGCAGCAATATTGCTGCAATACAACACTGAAAATCAAAAAAAAAAGCATTGCCTCTGTGCCCAGGTCTGATCTCTGTATTGTGCATAGGAAATGATTAATTTCTGGGAAACTCTGTGTAGTATAATGCATAGGAATATGGTTTAATTGAGGACTGGTCAGTGATTGGGCTCCATGATCTTAAAGGTCTTTTCCAATCTAGGCAATTCTGTGATTCTTAAGTTATGACACTTCCATCACCTTGACAGATTCTAATACATTCCCCATTTCCTGAATCGGGGATATATACTTACAATTTCATAGACTGTTTGTGACAATAACAAAAAACCTCAAAGCTCTAAAATGCAAAGTCTAGTAAGACCAAAAGAAAATCTCCTATGAGCCGAGACTGTAAAAATCCTAAGGCCAGTGGATATGGCTCAGCCTTGGAGCTGACACTGAAGGTTCTGACCAGATTCCAACCATTTAAAATCGACACACGTTTTGTGTCTTCAGCAAAAGACGCAAGTTTGTGACTGTGCTGCAGACTCTGATTTCTATTGTGTTTCAAAAACAGGCTTTCAAAGCTGTTTGTGCTTTCAATATTACTAAGTAGATGTTATCAAATTATGTCTATTGTATAAGCACTATTGGGGAAGGCTAAGACTGATTGTAGGGTTTTTCCTAGTTGGGATGCAAATTAGCACTTGTAAGGTTAGACTCACCTTAAAGTACCTGTGACTTGTTGATTCACGGTTAGAGGACTGTTACCATAGATTGTTTTGGTAGTTTGGTGGTTCAGAAAAGTGTTGGACGTTTTAGAAATGGTAGCCATTTGATAAACTGCTTGATAAGCTCTGTTTTACAGAGCTGCAGGACTCAAAAAGGTTTTATGTAAATCATACTGTTTATATTCTTGTGTAGCTTTTGGCTGTCCATTTAGCAAACCAGCCACCTGAGAACTCTGTACATTCATTTTATCTGAAAGAACTAATGAATAAACATCTCCTCTCATTCAATGGTGAAAGTGAAGGATGTTGAAATTAATAGATTTTGTTTGACTTAAGAATATTTTGAACCAAACCTAACCTGTATATATTTTGAAGCCAGCTGAAAGCTCTTGAAAAACAAGGCCATCACTCTGACACATTGAGCCCCAAAATGAGGACTGTTTTTCTCACTTGCAATTTCTTTGTAGGCGTGAGAACTTGCTCCAAATTATTCTTTCAGCATGTTACAATAAAACTGCTCCACTGTGCCTGTTTGTAGCAGGACCAGTTCAACATACATTTTGTCAAGACATGTATTTAAAAAAGAATAAATGTATCATGAAAGGGCATGAGGCTTTTGATTTTGCAATTGAATTACTGCAGATTATTACTTTGCTGTATGAGAGTGGTACTGAAAAAGGCATCTTTCTCTATTACAATTTTTATTAGTCTTCATTTTGAATCTACGCTTTGTGGCTTAATTCCACACCAGCAGTAGAATGTAGTTTCGTCTAACTGCAATAAATAGCAGACTCTTTGTTACCTTGTAATGGTTTGGGTATCCCCCGCCCCCCACACTTTTTAGAAATCACCCAGACTAGACTCAGTCAGCTCTGGAAATCTGAATGAAGCTTATATTTACAGCTGGCACAATTTACAAGCAGATATTTACAGTATNCAGCAGGCAAAGCTCCCCAGCGAAGAGAAGAAGCAAGTGAAGTAATCTTTGTTTTGCCTTCTTTACACATCCCAGCAAGACTGTGAGGGAAGTAGACCTCAACATTGTTTTCATTTTACAGCCTATCATCTAGTTCTTCTCACCAAAACGTGCTAGCTAGGCTCAAACTAGCACATACCTATATTGAGACTTTGACACCTTAAGATCTAGTAGAACAAACCCTTTAATTATTTAGGTTAGATTGAAAAAACTTTGAGAAGGTCTAGGTCAGCGCTCTGAAGACTACTTTAACTTCTTTCTTTTTCACATTTCTGTGACATTTTTGTTATTTTAATTTTCCAGCTGACTGAGGAATGGGGATTGCAGTGCAGTGATGTTGGCCGTCCCTCCCTATGGCCATCTGCCAGGTTCTGTAACTGTATCCTCCGTATGACTCCATTTCAGAGTGAAAGCTCCTTCTGTCAGGAGGCACAGCTAATGTGCCTTTCCAGTCGCTTTTGACAGCACTGAGTAAATTGCATTAATGGGCTCAGAGGAAAGCAGTCTGCTGATTTTTGAATCTATTCTGAAATATTCTGCTGGTGGTGATTGATTACTTGTCTGTACAAAAAGAATGCAGGAGACTGACAGACTAGTTTTTGTAGCACTTCACCAAGGATATAGGAACATACTTAAGAAATGTTAGGTGTCTTTGGGGGGTTGTGCCGTGGCTTAAGATCTGAAGCTGTGTTTTCAGTGTGTGTATGTGAAGTTAAGCACAAGCATAGCCCATAAACTTATGGTCACTAGTAGTGTCACATCAGTACTGGCTTGAAGGAAGAGAGCACTGAGTGTTACAGTGTTGTCTCTGATTTGGAACATGGGAGTATTTTGGTAGTAGATGATTCTACCATTCTTAATGCATAAATCTATTAGTTGAAATCTATTTAAAATATGCTTATCCAGTCTAGTCTTTTTTTTGGCTGGGGTACGCAGTAGTGGTTTCACGGTTATTGGCATGATCCAAATTAGCTTGAAGAATCACATTGATTTGAGTGTTGTTTGGAATAGATTCCACTTCAGTTTACTCTCCTTCTCTATTTTGATCTATTAATTCAGCCTTTTCCTGGGATGCTTACTCTTAGGAGAAAAGAAAATAAGTGTTTGATGGCATGCAGTTCCTGTTTAGAGATGAAAAATAGCCTTTTGAGCTCCACGCTGCATCTGGATGTAAAGTGAAAGATCATGAAGGCAGAGGTGAATTTGGAGCAATATGGAGCAACCTGGGGAATTAAGTATTTTTCAGTAAATCTCTATATATGATCTAGGTGAGAAGAATATTTTGCAGACTGTTTACTAACTTTTTGTAATGCACTTCATTTGTGTAACAGGAAGTAATACTCTTAAATTCAATGTTGTACAACATACTACAACTTATTACCAAGAAAATAGAAACCACTTTTTCCAGCTGTCACCAGCTCTTCACAGAGACACCCTTGCACCTTTCTGAGACTGTTCCCTTGGGTGGACTCGGGCAACTGGCTTGATCTCTGTCTGTCTGCAAAACTTAACCTCTTCAACATAAGTATCCTACCTCTGCTGTCCCTAAAGGGAAAAAGCTCAATTTTCTTTTTTTTTTTTTCTTCTGCCTCTTTCTAGGACAGGTTTGTGTCGATTTCTCACACCTTTGCTAGGCAGTGGTAAAGATAACCTCATCTATTTCCCCCTTAGAATACTTTTATTCAAGGTGTTTGTGTAAGAATGTGCTAACCTGGATGCATCTCTTCACAAGCCTTTCTCTACTTACAGTTTAACTATTTTTGTGCAGCCACCCTTGAACTGGTATGAGTAAACAACAAACCATGATTCAATTTGTGTGAATCATGGTTTCAGGAGGAGACTAATATATGCAGCAGGAATTGCAATATTTTTTTGGTTAGAGTGTGAATTCAAATTGCTGATAGGTGACTTGCCAAGGTTAAGCAAGCTCTGTCAGTTCTGGTTTAGAAATAGAATACATTCTTCCATGTTATTAAAAACAGTTTCTTAGAAACGTGTCTTACAGGTAGATAATAGATGCATTGTTGGACCTCTACATTGTTGCAGATGAATGCAGGTTGTAAGTTATGCTTATTTTATAGGTAAAAACTTGGGACAAATGTAAGAACTGACTCAAAATGTGATGTAATCGTAACCTGACAATGCTGCTGCTTTTACTGTTGTGTGACCTGGTGGGCTCTGCAATGCGCTTTGCCCTGTAACTTGCAAGTCTGTCAGGATGGCAGAGGCTGCCTACAAAGTGGTTTGTGCTGTGAGTCTTTTTCAGCATACTTGAGACAACCACGCTCTGTCCTGGGTGCAAGGCTGGACGTTAATGACAAATCAAGAGATGTGCACTAGGAAGAAATTCCAGGAGAGGACCTGGGTCAGGAAATGAATGAAGTCTGGAGTCAAAAAGAGGAAAGACATGTGGGAGCTTGTGGCTGCTAGGGCCTGTGGCATTGCAGTGCTGAATCTCAGTGCTCTGTCAGCATGCGCCATTTCCCTCCAGCTCTCTCCTTGCCGCAATAACCCTTTATTTATTGCTCTCAGAGAGACATTCCTAGCTTTCCCACGTGACCCGTTTCCTCCAGTTTAGAACTGCTCATCTAAAGTGTAGCCCTAGGAACCTGTGAATCTGTGAACAGTTGCAGTTTACTTGGGAGGATTGTAGCCTAATCTTAGTTCTTCTTGCTGCACAATTGGAACTTCTTGCAGTACTGCACTGAGCACATACAAGGCATGGATATTTAAGTGGGAGCAGGCCTACTGTTCCCATGGCTTAGCCTGTAACTCACAGCTAGTGTTCTGGGTAATGGATTTCCCTAGAGGAGATGCTGTACCTCTCACCTGTCACTTGGCGTGGTGGGAAGAAAACTTAAGACTGCCCAATTACATTAGACCTGTAGTTGCCTTTTTTACAAGGCGATGGTACCAGCAGGAGCAAAGGAAGGGACTGCATCGTCTATAAAGCATTTTGGAAAAAACTAACTTAGAACTGCTGATATTTTGGTATTCAGTGGAATGGTTGTTTAGAGATGAGCAACTTAAAAGGAGTGCAGCAGTTTTGAATTGTTATATGCAAGCTTAAGGCAAGATACAGTTTGACTTTATTGGTATAGGACAGTGTTTGTGAAAAGGTAAAATCTTAGAGTAAGCTTCAATACAGTATCACAGTATCACCAAGGTTGGAAGAGACCTCACAGATCATCAAGTCCAGCCCTTTACCACAGAGCTGAAGGCTAGACCATGGCACCAAGTGCCACGTCCAACCTTGCCTTGAACAGCTCCAGGGATGGCGACTCCACCACCTCCCCGGGCAGCCCATTCCAGTGTCCAATGACTCTCTCA
>WAAF01014466.1:71175-230479 GCA_013400475.1 Tricholaema leucomelas | reverse complement strand
GACCCCAGCCTGTATCTCTGCATGGGGTTGTTGTGGCCAAAGTGCAGCACCCTGCACTTGGAGCTATTGAATGCCATCCCATTGGACTCTGCCCATCTGTCCGTCAAGGTCCCGCTGCAGAGCCCTTCTGCCCTCCAACTCAGTCACATCTGCCCCCAGCTTAGTGTCATCTGCAAACTTGCTGATGACTGACTCGATGCCCTCATCCAGATCATCTATGAGGATGTTAAAGAGGATGGGGCCCAGCACTGATCCCTGAGGGACACCACTAGTGACTGGCCGCCAGCTGGATGTGACACCATTCACCACCACAGTAATGATCCTTTCTGTTGAAGTATTGAGCTTACATCAGGATTTGACTGTGCTAAGACTTGCATGTGTCTTTGTTAACAAGATTTGACGTCATCAGTGGAGTATAAAAAAAATAATCCACAATTTTCTCTAAAAAGAGTTACTTCATTGATCAGTTCGCAGCAAATTGTGTGGGAGTTAGGCCAGTTGATTTGTTTTCCATATGACCAAAAGGTCGCCATAGTTCTTTACCATCAACTCATGTATATATGCTAAAAAGTTGACTGGTTGAAAGTAATGAACTCTGAATGTTGATCCTTTGTATTTAGATCCTAAAGAGTATTCTTCTCAAAAGAGTAGAATAATTTCTATATAAAGAAAAAAATAGTAATTAAAAACTCTAAATGCAGTTTGGAGCTTTATGGTTCACAGAAAAGGCAGATCTTTTTCTGTGATCATAAGCCGAATGAAAGCTCTTAGGAGCCGTTTTGGTTTTTTGACTATATCGTAGGTATATCATGTATTATTGAGGGCTGGAGTTTCTCACAGGGAAATGTTAGTAGTTTTGGCATCCTTGCAAATTTGTTAGAAGAGTTTTTAGCCAGTACAGCGGAAGAACAACTGCTAGGCATTTGCATGCTTGTAAAGAAGTCCTTACGTGGCTAGCAGGCATACTTCAGTATTCCCAGGAACTAAACATGTCTTGTACTCTGGTGGTATTCTTAGCTTGAGAAACAGATAACATGCAATGTTCAGTGATGTTGGGTGCCAAATTTGTTGTCTGGGGTTCTAATTTAAATTCCCAGAAAGTCTAATAATTTGGATAGAACCGATGACAATTAATTTAAAGTGCCCTTCCCTCTCCCCTCCCTCCTTTCCCAACGAAAGGAATTTGAAGTGAGAGGAAAAGGTAAGCCCACCCAAATAAATCAGTCTCACTCGACTTGGAAGTTAAAAAAAAGGAAAAAGTTTAACAATAACTTAAAAAGGGTATCAAAGGTAGGGAGGTTACAAAAGGTGTAGGGAAGGAAAGGATAACAAATACAAAAAAGGTATATATACAACCCCAATTTCTGTGATGATGGTGACCACGTGTGTGGGGAAATGCAGAGGTGCAGGAAGAGATGCAGTGTGGTCCAGGGAGCGGTGGAGAGACAGAGAGGACATGAAGTCTCCCTGCTTTTATGGGACAGGAAGGGGGAGTGGGCTAACCATCACCTGGAGGTGTCCAGACCCACCCCTGGGGAGGGGTCAGGACCACCTGAGGTCAGGTTTTGAGTTCATGGACACTCCTCCTGGAGTGTTAACCGTGTGCATTCCAGCATTGCCTCGTCCCTCACAGTGGTTTTAAGAAGGATGAATGCTTTACTTTCCCACCTCTGTGTCTAACTCTTGTAGGCCAAAGGGCAGGAGAACGTTCAGGCCACCTTCTCAGATGATGGCATCCAAAACATTAAAACTTCAGAGTGACCTACCAGTTTTAGTTGTGGTTCAGCAAAGTACATTTCATGTAGTGTGATTGGGTAGTACCGCAATGCTGTTGAACATTGTATCTGTGCATAACACTTCTCCTTTTCTTTCTAGATAAATACACAGGGTCAATGTTTTAGTGTTAATTTGTGGTGCTCCACTAAATGGATGTGAGAGAGGTTCGATTGCCATTTCAAAAGAGAATTTGGCCCTAGTGCATTGGCAACAGTCATAGAAGACCCACGATCTGTTCTTTTTATCCTTTTGTGTTAATAGGTTGTTAAGCATACATTTCTGTCTTTAAAAGAAATTACATCTCGTAGCTCAAGGTACCTGCTTTTATGTGTGATTGCCAGAAAGGTGGCTTGTCCAGAAAATATCTCCTGTTCTCTCTGACATCTGTACATGCACATACGTAAGTTAAAAAAAAAATAGGATTTTAAAGTAATGTTTTGGTAATTTTGCTAAATGCACATCTTGTCCAATCTTAGTACCAGATATGTTTCACATTATAAGTCATGTCTGAACTTGGCCTAACTGTAGTTTTCTGCTATTTATAGTAGAAGGAATTCCACGATTGATATAAACCTCCTTAAAATAAGTTTTACAATCACCACCAGAAGCAATATATGCTAACCTAAAGCTAGTATAAAGAATATCCATGCATATAATTGCAGAAAAGAAAGGAAGGCATTTAGAAAGTAGTAACTTACATCATGTATGCTTCAAAAAGTCATAGATTTGTTTGAGGCAGTCTGTCAAAGAGTATTTGTTTCCTTGCAGACTCTGTTATAAGTGCTGTGTGCTTGAAGTCATGTAACCGTGTGTTTAGAAGCGCCTTGTTTCTAAGTTTTTTTTCCCTAGACTTTTAGCCCATGGTTCTTATGTGCTTAAGCTGGACCTAGAAAACTTTTAGTATGTGAGGTTTTTACATGTGGTAGAGTATTAACAGAGAAAAAACAGGAACATTTGCATCAGTGTATACACAAAAAATACTTGGTTTAGAACCTGACAGTTTAGATGCTTCCAGCCCAAAGTGTCTTTGAAATTGTCTGTTGTGTCATGAAACTGCAGCCACGTGTTATGAAGTGATTATTGGGACAACTGCTTTTCAAATGTTGATAAATGAAGAAAGGGAAAAATGTTATTAAAATTATTTCGGTTATTTCTCATTTGGTGCTTGAAAACACAAAACACATTGTGCCTAATTAAAAAAAAATGGAATTTTGGTTTAAAATTGTTGTAAATCCAGTGGGGTTTGTTTTCATGCCCCAAATCTTCCATCAGAAAGATACAATAAAATGAGATAATATACTCTCATTTTGCAAATTAATGTTGCAAAATTATTTTTCCTGAAACAAAACAATTTAATCGTAATTACAATAACCTGATCAATCTCTTAAAAGAAACACTACTTTTGACTTGTTATTAAAAACATTTCTATATTTAGTTTTCTGCCATTTGTTTTTTTTCAAATTTATCTGTAGTAAAGTATCTTTTTTTTTTTTTTAAACAGATACCTGTCTATTCCAGAACTAATGTTTGCTGTAACCAGAGATTGAAATGGTATGACTGGAGCTTTAAATAATTTGACTTTGACAACCATCGTGTTCTGAGAACTTGGAACGGAATTTGGGCTCCGATTCTGCACTATCTTAGGCTATAATGCCATCCTTGCCTAATGAGGGAGGTATGCAAGTCTTGGATTTTTAATCAAGCCTATTAGTTATTCAGTATGAAAGTACCTCTGACTTGGAACAAAGTTAACATTTGTATTTTTAATTCATTTCTATATGTCGAGATAGAAAGATGTTGATAGTTGTAACCTTGTTTTTCAAAGATAACCATGGATCTGCACCTCTGACTTTGAGTTCAGAACTACCTTATCAAAGTACAATTAAAAGAAAAGCCAGAAAGAAGAAGAATGGAGTCATCACTGCAAATGTTGCTGGCACAAAATATGAAATTGGTAGGAGACTGAAATTTTGATTTCATCGTAATAGTGATTTACATGAGTGAATTACTAACTAATGGGGTGAATTATTGCTGACTGGGAGACATTTTCACAGGGTGTTAGGGATTGGAAGGGACCCAAGGAGATCACTGAGTGCAATCCCCCTGCCAGAGCAGGACAGTACTATCTAACACAGATCACAGAGGAACACATCCAGGCAGGCCTTGAAAGTCTCCAGAGAAGTTTTCCAAAGGTTTTCTTTTGCAGAAAACCTTTTTGCTTTATTTGTAACACTGCGGTGATAGCCTTGAACACTGTATATTTATTGCTCCTCATTTCTTACTCAGGGAAGGGCCTTGAAATGCAAAAAGGTAATCAAGAAGGCTGTGGAAAGTCCCTCTAATTCTGAATGGTGTATGTGTTTGAAAGTTCATTTAAAGCCCTGAAAGATTAACAGTGTAAAATTTAATGTTACATAATTAATAATGGAGGTTTTTAATAATGGTGTTTTGGTATTTGAGGCTACTTCAGGAAAATCCTTTATTCTGAAGCCTGAGTTATGCCTGACAATCAAGCTTTTATTTTTTTTTTTTTTTAATATTAAAATAATGTGCACATTTGCAATTGTAACTACCGTACCTTATAGAATCATAGAATGGTTTGGGTTGGAAGGGACCTTTGAAGGTTCTCTAGTCCAACCCCCTGCAGTGAGCAGGGACATTGTCCACTAGATCAGGTTGCTCAGAGTCTTGTTGAGCCTGACCTTGAATGCCTCCAAGGATTGGGCCTCTACCTCTCTGGCAGCCTGTTTCAGTATTCCACCACCCTCATGGTAAAAAAACTTGTTCCTAACATCCACTCTGAATCTACTCTAATTTAATACCATTGCCCCTTGTCTTATCACTGCAGGCCTTCCTAAACAGTCCCTCTCAAGTCTTTTTGGGGGCCATATCTGGTATTGGAAGGCTGCTATTGCGTCTCTCTGGAGCCTTCTCCATGCTGAACAACCCCACTGCCTCACCCTGTCTTCGTGGGAGTGGAGTTCGAGTCCCACTGATGGTGTCCCTTCTCTGGACTGTTTCCATCAGGTCCATGTCCTTCCTGTGTTGAGAGATCTAGAGCTGGCGGCAGTACTTCAATTGGGTGCTAGCATGCCTCGTGTCACGTAGGCTAGCCCGTTGTGAAGTGCCCAGAATTTTGATGCTGACAGCAGTCATGAAGCCATGTATTGATGGAATGGATTTGCCTGTCCCTTCCAGTGTCACTGCCCACCACTGAAAGGAGGGAAGATGAGATAACCTGTGCCCCAAAGTTCTTCACTAACCATCCTAGGGCCCTGTAGTCTCTTAACTGCACTTGGGCTATGTGTTAGAGTTTCTTCACCACTCGCGTGAAAGGGTCATAGTCTGAGGATCACATTAGGCTTGAGGGTTTCCCAGTGATCTCTGTTCTGGGCGCCTGTGAGGCAACAGACTTCTCTATGAGGATGGTCTGCCCTGTATATTGGACTCTCTGTTTCTTTCAGAAGAGAGTCATCTACAACTTTTGTTCTTTGTTGAAGTGGTGATAATACTACGGGAGGTAGGTCTTTTCAGTGTTCGCGAACCCTCTAGTCCGGTTGAATCAACACCCACATAGCTCCACTGACTGATGCTCTACTTCTGTCTTTCCATGGGGTGTTCTGTGCTGAGTGAGAGCTGTGCACTTTGCTGACAGGTCCTGTCTGGGGCTGCGTGCTCTAAGACCCTGCCTGGCTGGTGCCAGGAAAGTCTCTCGTCTAGCTGGGTCTGGCATTGATACAGCACACAGACCTTAGCAATGCTGCTTCTGAGGTGTTGCCTCAACTGCTACATTTTCAGAGGTTCTCAACTAAGGAATTCTTGTCACCCATCTGCAGTGGCACTTAGAGTCATCACTGTTTTAAAATTGACAGCCTGGAGAAGACTCAGAGGGGTTCTTACCAATGAAGAGGATGGGGCTGGGCTTTCTTCAGTGATGACCAGTGATAGGACAAGGGGCAACAGGCACAAAGTAGGACACAGGAGGTTTCACTTAAACATGAGGAAAAACTTTGCTTGGAGAGTATCAGAGCACAGTAACAGGCTGTGCACAAAACTTGTGGAATCTCCTTCTCTGGAGATGCTATAACTTGCCTGAATGTGTTCATGGGCAGCCTACCCTAGGTGAACCTGCCCGAGCAGGGAGGTTGGATTGAATGATCTCTGGAGATCCCTTCCAACTCCTGCGTTCTGTGATTCTGTGATATGTGGTGGCCAACGTTGTCTAAAAGCCATGAAAGTGGACTTCTACTAGCTGTTTGTGGAATGCTCTGAAGCCCTTTACAGTTCATCTTGGAGGTTGTGCTCTGATTCCAGCCTCAGTACAATGTGCTGTAATGTTGAGGTGACAGGTTTGCAATAAACTCATGGAAGCATCACAAGATAAATAATAACTTGCACATAAACATTTTCTTAAAGGGTTGAATGCTGGAAATATTTAAAATCTTAATTGATACTTTTGTGTTTTGAAAATTAATCCATTCTAGAGATTCCCTAAGTATGTGCTTTCTCTGTAGTACGTGTAGTAATACGAGAAATGGGATTTGTGAAAACACGCGATGAAGATGAAACAGCTAACCTTATATGGAGTGATTCTGCTGTGCAGCAAGAAAAGATTGCCGAACTTCGGAACTACCAGGTAGAGCTGTAGTTAGGATTTCAGATACCTTTCAGTAAACTGCTTCGCTCTGAAACGTTTGATATTGTGTCACTTTTGGTGAGTTAACGTTTGCATGGAGAGGCAAAATGCCCCACAAAACACCGTCACCAAGCAGACTGCAATAAGGCTGTACTACTACGTATTTTAAAATCCTGTTCTCTTTTCCTGATTTATTTGTTTTTACAGCCTGGTATGTAAATATTTGGGGCTATTTATTCATGCTTTGATCTGCCACTTGGGTGTGGTGAATGATCAAAGTTTGAAAGAAGATACAAAGCATCATTTATAAGGTACTTAAAATGTACTTAGAAGCTTTTAAGCAGTAAGTTAACAAGTAGAGCAGTTTCCATAATTTCTGTGAATAAATATTTTCCCTTTTTTTGCCATTCTTAGTCCCTAGATAGGTTTCAATAAGGCTATGGTAAGATTATGATTATTAAGATTATGGTTTTTTTGTGTGTGAAATTAAATCAATGGGCATACTTAAATTGGTGGAGGAGAATACAACTTGCATCATCTTTAGTATTGCTAAGAATACATAGTATAATATACTATCTTAAATATTATATATGTAGCACTAATTATATTTACCCAAGCGTGCAACTGAACATCTTAAATGGTTGTATTATATGTACCAGGAAAACTAAAAGAGTGCCAACTAACTCCCTTTTTTTCTGCTTCATTAGAGAATCAACCATTTTCCAGGAATGGGGGAGATCTGCAGAAAGGATTTTCTGGCAAGAAACATGACTAAGTAATTTTTATTATTTTTTTTAATATTAAGGAATTTCTCATCTGAATTTAATAATTGTTGCTTGTAATTGTTTCTTTGCTTTTACAAAGAGACTATGAGAGGACCAAGAGTAATTTCCAAGTGATTAATCACTTTGATCTTGGAACTCCAGCTTTGAAGCAGGCTACTGTATCTCTCCAGTTGATTTCAGTGGAAAATGATATGGGTTCAGTTCTTTGTCTATGCATTGCAGACTGTTGGACAGCCTTATATTAACTGTATTATACAATAATTTATAATGCACCCAGACACATATCCTGTATTGGCATAAACAGAAAAAAAACTCTGACTAGTTAGTGGATGAATATAATTTGTTTAAAACAATTAATGACTATTTTTTGTACATATCAGATTTGAAAAATGTGAACCATCTGACTGTTTATGTGAGAAATAAGTCAGAGAGGCTTATTTGTCTAATTATAAATTCTCCTCACTCTAGTGGAATAACTGGGTTCTGAGGAATTATCCTTGCTGACAATCTGCGAGTAAGGTCTGTAAGAAAACAACACTAAATAATGATTCAACAGCCTGGAAATAAGGAAATGTGTAGAGATAAATGTGTGTGAATATTTTGTTTCGTCTAATCTAAATTAGTTTAAAGAGCAGTTATTAACAGAGTTAACCTTTTGTCCTCCAAACTTACCTGCACTGCATTTCCTGTTACCCAAAGAGCATTTGTTTTCATATATTAATGTAATTAATGTGATATCTCCTCTCTCCTTATTTCCTTTCTGTTTTGTAACTACAACACATTACATGTACAACACATGCAGCTGTTGTGATGCAAATATTATGTGCATTGCAATGGTGCCTGCATGTCCTATGTGTGGGCCAGAGCTTTCTTATGTCAATACAGCCTACATGAGCACTTTTCACTGCTCCTTCCAGGCTTAAACTCTGAGTAAAAACAGAGATGGCACATAGAGGCAAACAACTTCTTAGAGAAGTCTCAAAAACAGAGGAACAGCATTGGTCAGCTTGGTCAGCAGTGGCATCCCTATGTGTTGCTGCAGTTCTACGATTTTAACAAAATGAGCAAAAGGCTCACGTTATAATGTACACTGTTTTCAAATACAATCTGATTATACTTCTCTCATCCTACTGAATCCTGAGTTTGAAACACGGTTTAAAGGTACTCCGTGCAGAGTGCACATACTGTAGATAAGATGGGAGTAATTTAATGTCACTTAATATCAGTAGCTATAACAGGGCTTTGGTCAGTCTGTTTTGTTTTTTTTTCAATACTGGCCTTACAGTTGAATACTTAGTATTCATAATACATAAAAATCATGATGATATGACCTGATGCTGCTTGTGAAACAAGACAGACATATGTGAAATCACAAGTCAGTTGGGATACGTTGTTTGGCAGGCTCTTGTCGGTACAGTGGAGGATTTTATTCCATGCAGCTGCTGTTCTGTCTTAAAATGTATTTGAACAGGATTGTGCAGAAATGCTAATTCTGTTCTCTTGCTTCTCTGCTGCATGCAGTCATTTCTGTTCCTGTGACCGACTCAGAATAGCTATGGGATTTGTACCATTGAGAGGTCATGAAGCAACTACTGAGAATTGGTTGAGACTATGCTCTTTTTCTTCTACCTTTTTTTAATTATACCCATCTCACCCTGCCATTTTATGTACAATGTTTGAAACAGAGTAAAAGAACAAATCTATCAGACTCTAACAGGCAAGTATTACTGATGAGGAATTTCACTTCAGGGAGTTGCTCTTAAAGCCAATATCCAGGCACTCTGGACAACAGGGTAACGTGGTTTTCACGTGCAAAGGTTGGAAAGGAGCTGTGTAATATGAAGCACGTGTAACATGAAGGAAGACAATGCAGCACAGAAGGTGTAGGGACACAGGAATGGAACAAACAGGAGCAGGAATGTAATTGAGGAAAAAAAAAAAGGAGGTGCAAGCATTGTTTTCAAGGAGAATTATCAGAAAAGGAAAAAGAAAAAGGGTGCCAGTGTAGGGCCAGCCCAAATCTTAATTTCTGTAAATGGTCACTTAGATGAGATCCTCTGATATGAATATAGTAAAGTGGGAAAAAAGATGTGTTGGGTGAATAGGAAGGAGAACAGACTGATATATGAGATGGCGTTTTTTGCAGCACCTTGCTGCCTATTTTTCAAAGGTTTATGAACTGATCATGGACCAAGAATTGCTCTTACTCATACTTAGCCACTAGCCTGCTTTCGTAATTGAAAAGCCAAATGATCTTGAAGCCAAGATGGCAGAGCCTGTGCTACTAGACAGACAAGTCACACGTTTAGTAACATGTTTTGTTCAACCTCTGGTTCTTTTGCACAGAGAGCACTCTGAAAAACAAGAACACAGCTTGACCACATCTGTGAGCTAAAATAGCACTCAGAAGAACAATATTTTGCTGTTGAATTCTCAGAACTCCTGCTAAGGACTGCAAAAGCTGAAGGATAGAGAAGCACAGGGAAAAAGTGATTACCCACAGTAGAGGATAGCAAATATGCTGGAAAATAGGACTATTGTAGTGGAATTGGTCTTGATTCTGCAAGCTGCTTGATGATGTTCCTAAGCTGTTTCTCAACATGGCTAAGCAGGAAAAGAACAGAGCTGAATTCTGTTGTTAAAATTTCAGTGAGCACCAGAATTTGTAAACAATGGTTAAGTACTTTGCTTCATATTATTGTTTGTAGTCTACCCAATTATGCATAAGATAGAAAAAGGCATATACAGCTGAGGTACTTGCAGTCACAAAATACTATTAAAGTATGTAGAATACCCTGAATCTGTATTCATTCAATGAGTAGTATATGTGTTAAAGCTTGGAAGTTAAATGGCAAGTCTCTATTGTATAACACCTCAGGATGCCCAGAACAAGGGGACACAGTCTCAAGTTAGGCTGAGGAAGGTATAGGCTGGATATTAGGAGGAAGTTCTTCAGAGAGAGAGTGATTTGCCATTGGAATGGGCTTCCCAGGGAGGTGGTGGAGTAGCTGTCCCTGGAGACGTTCAAGAAAAGACTGGATCAGTGCCACGATCTAGTTGATTCGTTAGGGCTGGGTGCTAGGTTGGACTGGATGATCTTGGAGGTCTCTTCCAGCCTGGTTGATTCTATGATAAATAATTTAGATGGGAATGGAAGCTAACAGAAAAATTGCTTTTTGCCTAAAGATACAAGAATTTCTGCCTAGATAAGCCATTCAGTTAGCAAGGTAATAATAACAACTATATAGCAGATGGAGAATAGGTTAAAAATATGCACGAATTGTGTTATGTAATACCTATTTATGTTTGTTAAACCTTTTTTTTCCTGATTATTTGGTGGCATTCATCAAACCAGATTTGTAAAAATAATAGTTACAATGAAGCTACAGAAGCACTGAACCTCATGCAGTACTTCAGGACTACTATAGCTATTGTGATTTCTGCAGTGTTTGTTGGGCAGTTTGCTGAACAATTTGGTGACAGTGCATCTATTATACCAATAGGGCTTGGCTACATTCCTAGCTTTACAGATGTGGCTGGCAGCTCTGTTTATTCCACTAGTATTTGAGCCACTTAAAGAAAAAGTGTCTTATGTTGCATAAGGAGTATTACATAGTCTAATAATAGAAATGAAAAATTGAAATTACATTTGCTCTTTTTCATGTGAGTTATCCTGATTATATCAGTTTTCATTACAAAAAGTATACTTCAATCTGTAACTAATATCAAAGCATTAGAATTCATCATAGTAACATTAAAAAAAAATCATAGTAAAGAAACTTCCTGTGTCAGTTAACTTCTTGTAAAATACCCAGCCACTTTCTGCTAGTCTGTGGATGTTTGTATTTTAGATCTACTTTTGAGTTACTCAAACTCATTTCATATGAGGTTATGTATGAAATTTCAAGTATCCAGAGTACAAGCTAGCTGTACTGCTTTTTAATTCATCAAAACCTAAATGTATTCTGCTGGTAACTATGGTATACTAGTGTGCATAATACCACCAAGATTCAGTTTCAGAGTTGTTCCTTGCAGCATGTTGAACTTGTTTTGGTTTAGTTTTGCTGCTTTTTTCTCTTTGTCTTGCTTTGTGTTTCTTTGCTTTCTTTTGACTTAATAAGGTAAACTTAATCACAACGTGGCTGGTATCAAACATAAAATCTAGGCTTGGGTGTTTTGCCCTATACCAGAGGTGTATGAACTGTTCTTTGGCCTATGGTCAAAATATACTTACTACAATCAAAATCTGAAATTCCTTAAAGAGACTAGAAAGAAACGAACAGACAAAAGATCTTCTTAAATTGTTTTCTTTTTAAATTCAGTCCTTGTTGTTACGACTTTTTGCACCCACGAAGAAACTCAGAATATCTCAGGTCATCCCTTTTTCAGTGTGTCATACTCCATACATCTCCAAACTTACGCCTGTATGAAAATAAAAATGGTTTCCAAATATCCCCACCATTGCCAGTGGGGGGGAAAAAAAAGAAAAGGAATCCAAGAGTCTGTTAAGTAGAGAAAGATCTGTAATCACACTGTTTAGTGTAAGTTCAATATTTCTAAGGATAGGAATAGCATTAAATCAGAAAAGCAACAAAAACTCTAAGAGGAGCAAGGTGGATACCAAAAATTGAAATGAATGTCAGTAATATAATAAGCAAATATGATAAGCAACAATGCACAAGATAGTGATTTTTTTGTTCTTAAAGTGTGCATATTAATATGTTGTAGAGCTCTTAAAGGTGGTGGAGTCACCGTCCCTGCAGGTGTTCAAGAAAAGACTGGATGAGGCATTTAGTGCCATGGTCTAGTTGATTGAACAGAGCTGGGTGATAGGTTACTGGATGATCTTGGAGGTCTATTCCAATCTGGTCAATTCTATGATTAACTATTCTTAAACAACCGCTGAAGTTTGCTTTTGTACTACAGCATTTTGCTAAAAAAATTTCCTTGTCAGATTACTGTAAATGCTTTTTTAATCCTGAGAACTGAAACATCAAAGTAGATAAAAGATTTTAACTCAATTACACTTTTTTTTTTTTTGCAGAATGATCAAAAGTCAGCCTCAGGAGTATAGTTTTATTCCTCGAACGTGGATCTTCCCTGCAGAATACACACAGTTTCAGAACTACGTGAAAGAACTGAAGAAGAAGCGTAGACAGAAGACTTTCATAGTCAAACCAGCTAACGGTGCAATGGGGCATGGGTAAGTTGTGCATTAACCTCAGGTAAAATCCAATGCTATTTACAACATTAGCAGAAGGTATGCATTAGTAGGAAGATTGTATTCTCTCGATAAGCAGAAACAGCTAAAATATCAAGCTAAATTGAAGTGACATTTTAATGTTGCTCTGTATGTAGAATAATTACAGAATGAATTTTCTGAAGAAGCTCAAGTAATTCTTAAGATCAAAATTATATTCACTGTAAATTTATCTTAAAAAAAGATTTTTTTTAACCTGTTGTGCTTAGGTTTAGATGATGAGATTGTATTGGGCACAAATGGCAGGATTACATGGCTGGGGGCTGCTGGTGTGTTGTCTTTAAGAGAGTGTTAGGAACTTTTACAGCTCTGAGACCAGCCCAACCACCTCACTGCATGCCAGAACTACTGCTAGTGAGAGAAGCACAAGCATATATGAGTGGCATCCATGAGGTGCAGGAGAAACAGAGGAGAGGCTGTTTGTGATGTAGCTGGAGGTACACTCTTTGAACGAGGGAGCACCCAGCCTGCAGGAGGAATACCCATGAAGAGGCTGTGACCTGCAGTTGAGTTGAAACAGTTTTACCTGTGACAGAGCTACACAGTGAAAAAAAAAAAAAACAACCACAAAAAACAAAAAGAGATAAATAATGCAATTTAATTCTTAAGTCTGTTCTTGGTTTTAGAGGTTTTGGTTTTAGCTTTTATTGCTTTTAATACACATACATGGATTGTATAGTATACACTTCCCTGGAAGTGTTGAAAAGAGACTGGTTGTGGCACTTGGTGCCATGGTGTAGTTGATTAGATGGTCTTGAAGGTATTTTCTAACCTGATTAATTATGTAATTCTGTTTAGTAGGGCTTACAGTTATTAAAAATATATCAGAATTAATGTAAAAATAAAGCCCCTAAACTTGTAATTTCCTTGTGTTTCAGTCTTCTTGCTGATGGTAAAAATAAGCTGAAGGGAAATGTCATAATTCAGAGAAATTCCTGGGAAGTACTTCAGTATATTAGGAGTATTCAGCACCGGAAGACTGAAACATGTCATAGAGTGTAAGATAGGGGCAAAAGTTAATAGAGTAAGAGTTAATAATTGTATACGGAAAATCAGTGTAATTAGGGACTGACAGCTTGTCTGTATGTAAACCAGTTTTCATTCTGATGTGGGCAAGCTGGAATACAGAAATAATGAGATTAATCTATGATATACTTAGTTGTACTGTTCAGTGTCCTGCTCTGCAAACATCATCATTTAGTCAATTTAGGACTGAAAGTTCTTTGCAGCCTGTACCTTGGGCAGCAGTTGTGACAAAGACCAAAAGCCTATTTTTAGAGCTGCCGGAGAAATAATGACAGAAGCTGAAGACTGCACATTCTGCCAAACAATTTCTAAGTGTAGTGGGAACCCATTATTACAAATTGTTGAATCAAAGGAAGCAGAAAGTTAGTTTGAAATGGCTCATTGCCTTCTTTCATCCAGTGAAGCACAGTAAAGGACAGGAAACTGAAAGCCACGTAAGTGAACGGAACTTTTTCTCAACACTACAAATCACTTCTGTAAGTCTTTTTCTCCAGGTGGACTTCAGCCCAACTACCTTGCTGGGTGATTGTGAACATCTGTTTTGAAGAATAACGTCCATATTTTTAAAACAAACTTTTGTTCTTACCAGGATCTCTTTAATAAGAAATGGAGAAAAGTTACAAGCTCAGGATCACTTGATTGTTCAGGAGTATCTTGACAAACCATTTCTTATGGAAGGCTACAAGTTTGATTTACGTGTCTATATTCTTGTAACCTCCTGTGATCCATTAAAAGTATTTTTATATCATGATGGACTCGTAAGAATGGGCACAGAAAAGTATCATCCCCCCAGCGACTCAAATTTGGTGAGTTAAAGTTCATTCCAATTTATGGATGCAGACTTTTACCTGTGTAGTGTTTGGAGGAGGTGAAATAAAAGAGGTTGTGATAGGAGATTTAATTTGATATTAATCTACTGGAATTTTTGCTTTGTCATTGAAGAGGAAGAATAAAAAGGAAAGATAACTAACTCATGCTTTTCTATCAGTGTCATAAATGTAGCCATATTACTGCTAATGTATAAGAATTTTATCTAAATATTTCCTAAGAGAAAGAAGATGATGTCTATATTTGATATTCTGCTTGGGAAAAAAAAGGAAGTAAAGAAAATCAAGAATAGTTACACTGCTTTTATGTTTATTTATCTGAGATTCAGTATTGGGTGGGGAGCAGATTAGGTCTCCTGGTCAACATCCTTGAAGTTTAGAGTTTCTGTTGAGAGCCATTGTGTTGGGAACCTATGCAGAAAACAGAAACTGTGATATCAAAGACCACTAGTTGATTGGATAGGACTGGGTGGTAGGTTGGACTGGATGAGCTTGGCGGTCTCTTCCAACCTGATTGATTCTATGAATGTGAGGGGAAACTGGTGCTGGTACTGTTTTCAGAACTGCTCCAGCAGGGGAAGGAGTATGAACTTAAACATTTTAGGATGATACAGCAAGAGTTGCCTGTAAACTTGTAGAAAACCAAGAAATGGTAAAGGACATGCTCAAGTTTTGGGACACTTTAATCCTCCTGTTCAATGTATAGCATCTGAACCTTTTGAGAGGTGTAAACTTGTTCTGGCACAGAATAGAAGGTGTAAATGTCTGGTAAGAAAAAAGGATCTGAAGCACTGGGAGGCATCAGTAGGCTGAGTTTCTTATACCTCACCCTGTCTCATTGCTGCCATGTCTTTCTTTTTTCATACTGTATACTTTACAAGCTGCTTCCATGTAACTGTGCAGTAGACAACAGATGGAAAGCTTTTTTTCCCCACTCGTCACTTGCAATTGTGACTTCTTTAAGTGCAACTCTGAATACTCCAAGCATAATTTGGGGTCCAGTACAAATAGTATATTTGGAAGAGTTCCAATATTATATTTGAATAGTTTGTTTGTAATGAAAAAAAAAATGTTTAACCTTGCCATTAGGAGCACTGGAAGTATGCTCTGAGAGAATAAACAGAACAGACAGGTGTTCCTGTGTTCACAACTGCTCATGTTGAAGTTTGCCTATTGCATGAAATAACCTGGCTTACTTTTAATGACATTGTTCTTTGGCTTACATTGTTTCATAGTGACATAGTTCTAGATAACTGCACTAAAGATTAGTTCAGATGTTTAACAATATACTTAGATTATTTTCGTCATTGGAGAGATAATTGCTTTTGTCTGCAGTAATTTGAATTTCATGGAAAGATGACAGAGTCACTCAAAACTGGTGGGTTTTAGAATGATTCTCAAAGCAGCAACTGGAAGCCATCGGAGAAAGTCATTACTTGTAGCGTTAACACTTGTGTTGTTAGTTAGCCTGCAGTTAAATTGATTGTTGGTTTAAATTTTGGTAAATTTTTTATCCATAAGTAAGTGCAGACAGATAAATGACAGAAGAAGGTTTGTATTATTTATTGACTGTCTTATTAAAAAGAAATTAGAACAGAAGGCTTATGGTCAGAATATCAACTACACTCAAATAAGAAATCAAACATGACAGAACTGTCATTGTGATGAGAACAGTCATTAATATCTGTGCAGTTAATATCTGTACTAGGAGATAATGCAAACATAAATCATAATTTATAAGTTGGCACTGGAAAGGTTTGGTTTTGTTTAATGTGAGTCCATTGGTGGTGACATTTTGCTTCATAATGGAACTATAGTACTCATATATGTAATGTATAGCTTGAAATTTGATTTATCCCTTTGATATGTGGCTACCAGCCAGGCAAAAATGAGCAGTTTTGGCAGATGTCAACGTAGCAGATGAGTTTATATGTAAAAGATATTTTAAAGTATCTCTGTAGTGAGAACGATTCTCATAAATAATTACAGTGAAAACTGAAATGTGGGATTGTCTATGAAGCAGATGCCAGTGTTTTTTAGCACTTTTAAAGTAGTGCTTCAAAATACCATCTTTGTTGCTTGCTTCTTGTGGAATGTAACAGTAACAATTCTGTAAGTTTTGATAACTCTTCTTCATATTTTTATGTAGGTAGTTACATACAGACCTATAAAAATGGCAGATATGTTATACTGCTTAACTTGATGACAGCAACTAGTTTGAATGTGAGCACAAGTGTTTTATAAGAAGGCTATAACATCCAGTAGGTGAAATCTCTTAAGAATCAGAAACACTGAATCAGCACGTTGTGGGCTTGCAAATATGAATTGCTTCTCTATGTCATTATCGTTTTGACATTTTTGTCTTTTAATAATTTGGAATTGACCATTCTAGAGTTGTATTGGAGAGGATTTTTTATGTCTTTTCTTGGTTTGTTTGTTTTTTAGAGTCAATTGTATATGCATTTGACTAACTACTCTGTCAATAAACATAATGAACACTTCGAACGGGATGAAACAGAAGACAAAGGAAGTAAACGCTCCATAAAATGGTTTACTGAGTTTCTAGAAACAAATAATCTTGATGTCTCCAAATTCTGGAGTGATATTTCAGTAAGATAAAACTTACATGCTTTTCTTTATTTGATCCTGGCGGTCCTTTCCAACAATAGCGATTCATAGTGATTAGATGTTGTGCTGAGGGATTTGGTTTAGTCAAGGGCTTGTCAGTATGAAACTAGTGATTGGACTCGATGATCTTGAAGGTCTTTTCCCAATCTAAGAAATTCTGTGATTCTGAAAATTAATTGCTTCTGCCATCCTCTTTACTGGAATTCAGATAGTTTCTGAGACTTAATTAATCCAGATTCTCAGCAATGCATGACATGAAAGACATCCTACCAAGGATGATTATGTTTTCCAAAGTAAATTCATAGTCTAATTATAAATTTAATGTTAACCTTTTTCTGAGGGACAGAAGCCCTTTCAAACAATTATTTGCTTAAGTAATATGATAAAAAGGAACCATCCCATTGAAATTCTTGGAGACTTTTCTAGTGTATGAAGTGATTTTTATATGTAAAGCTTTACAAAACTGTAGTCAGCTTTGCATATATCTGTGGACTTGTACCTGTTCAACTGAAGTCAGCAGTTGTTACAGGCATCTTTAGGTGAGGAACAGGCCTGCCATTGTTAGAGCTTAGGCACCAATTTTATGTATGATTCTATGTATTGCAAATAATACTCGATAATGAAATGGATGAAGACTGCACTATACTTTAGTATTTGAGTTATTACATATCTAAAAGTATGTATGTACTATGGAAAGCATAAAGAGCTACATAAAAACAAGTACATCTGTTACTCCATAGGAATGGCTTGTTTATTGCACATCATTTATTTGCTATTTATTTTTAGTAGATACTTAATGAAATTTAAAAGACGAAAGTATGAAGCATGTGAGTTCACTCCATATTGTTGTCTTCTCTCCTGATGAATTTTTCTGCAAAAAATCCCTACAGGAGTTAGTAGTGAAGACTCTCATAGTTGCAGAGCCGCATGTTCTTCATGCTTATCGCATGTGCAGGCCAGGGCAAGCACCAGGAAGTGACAGTGTCTGCTTTGAAGTCCTGGGATTTGATATTCTGCTGGACAGAAAACTAAAACCATGGCTCCTAGAGGTAAACCTCTTTAAACAACTGTATATTTTTAAGAATGAAGTTCATTAAGCCCCAGCTGAACCCCTGTCTGTGTAAAAACTTCCCAAGAAAATCTGTGCATTGCAGAGGTACTGTTGTTGCAGACATAGATGGTTCTTTTTCAGCAGCATCCCTATTGAAGTACTGCCTTGCAGCGATTTTTGGAGACTCAGCTAAAGGTAATTGTTTTCATGGAGGAGTGTTGCTTTTCTGATGTTTCTGAAAGTTTTAATAAAAATGAGGTTTTAGTCTGGTTATTAATGTAGCAGCATTGGGTACTACATAGATTTCCTTCGTGGGTATGGCAGCTTTTGTTGAAGGCATGGTCTTAATTGTCTCTTTTTTGGCATATGTGCTCTTTTCCCCTCCTGTGGCTTTCAAAAGCACCTTACATAATTGGAGGAAACTAATTCACTATACTGTCAGTATATTAGACCAGTGTGCTGTCAAACAGTTGACAGTGGATGGACTGGAAGAAATGCTTCTCCTTTTCTACTTTAGCGGTACAGTTAACCTGAAGTGGTGCTTGCATACATTTGCAACCAGGAATGTTTGGGGCTTTCTATTATGTCTCTTTACTGACACTATTAACATATAGATGAAGTTAACATTTTTTTTTTGTTTGTTTCACATTGTCTTATGTTAACTGCTTGGGAGGCTCTACAGCTGGAGTGAAAAAGCAAGATTATGAAAAATCTGTTAATTAACAATAATTCATCAATATGATTTAGCTGCTTATAAGCAAAATATACACAATGAATTTACTGAATTGTAACCTTATTCTTAGGCTGTTAATACTATTGACAGTGCTTATTTCTCTCAGGGATTCAGTATAGTTGTAATTAGAAAAATAAAATCCCTTCAGTGTTGCTGTGCAGATATTAATGAATCACAGAATCATAGAATGGTTTAGGTTGGAAGGGACCTCAAGGATCAGCCAGCTCCAACCCCCTGCCATAGGCAGGGACACCTCCCACTAGAGCAGGCTGCTCAAGGCCTCATCCAACCTGGCTTTAAACACCTCCAGGGAGGAAGCATCCACAAACTCCCTGGGCAACCCATTCCAGTGTCTCACCACCCTCACTGTAAAGAACTTCCTCCTAACATCCAGTCTATATCTCCCCTCCTCCAGCTTAAACCCATTCCCCCTCGTCCTGACATTACTAGACCGTGTAAATAGTCCCTCCCCAGCCTTCCTGTAGGCTCCCTTCAGATACTGGAAAGCCACTATAAGGTCTCCTTGAAGCCACCTCTTCTCCAGGCTGAAGAACCCCAACTCTCTCAGCCTGTCCTCATAGCAGAGCTGCTGCAGCCCTCTGATCATCTTCATGGCTTTCCTCTGGACCCGCTCCAGCAGTTCCATTATCCTCCTTGTGTTGGGGGCTCCAGAACTGCACACAGTACTCCAGGTGGGGTCTGATGAGAGCAGAGTAAAGGGGGAGAATCCTCTCCCTTGCCCTGCTGGCCACACTTTTCTTGATGCAGTCCAGCACACGGTTGCTGTCTGGGCTGCATGTGCACACTGTCGGCTCATGTTGAGCTTTTCATCGACCCAGATGCGCATTTGGAGGCTTTGATGTGCTAGCCAGTAGCAGCACATGACATAAACTTAGTCTGTATTACACTGACATCAGTTTTTTCTTGAGCGAAGCCTACTATCCCTTTGGTTTAGCTATGCAATTGCAGATTATCTTCTATAGATCACCTGTAATTTGCATGTAACTGTATGTGGTTTACAGGCTGAAGTTGGTCTGTGTATACATTTCATCCAGCCTTGTAGCAATGGCAGACCTCTTCTATGAGAGATGGTGAGTCAACCTGTGTAGTGAATGCGTTTTGAGGGGCACCTCTCTATCTCTTGGTATGTTTCCATTCAGTATGGAGATTTTAGGGATTTGATGAATTTCTGACAGTAGGTCTCAGAGGAGAATCAAATGATCCCGTACTATCTCTTGAAGTAGTAAAGGCTTCTCTGGTATTTCGGATTGCTGGAGAACACTTCAGGACTTGGAGGTGTGTACCAGGTGTGGTTTGTTTTTGGTTTTTTTTTTTTAAATATGAAGTATAATTATTTCCTTTTCTGCTTTTCGTGATATAGGCATCATTCAGCCTAATTTGTCAGACATTAAGCTGACCTAGCAGAAACTTCAACCTTTGAAACTTAGTGATTGATAGTAATTCAGTTTCTGTAGTCATCCACTTGTTTTTACTGTGCTTGTTTGTGCTTTTTTTAGTGCTGTCAATAAAAAGAGACAGTATGTAAATTTCTGCACAGTGTATGTATACTGTATGTAGTGTAGTAAAGATCAAATATGCAGTGTGTATATATACAGTATAAATACAGTGTGTGTGTATGTATGTACACAGTGCATATATGTATATATATGTACAGTACATGTATAGCTTGCAGATAATTGATATTTGTTTGTTTGTTTGTTTGTTTTCTAAATCAGTTTTGGCTTCATCCCCAGTTTTCTGCTCTTAAACTCTTTCCACTCTTTCCCTCTTGCTAAACCCCCCTGAGGGACTCAAGTCATTCTTTCTGACAGTGGTAACAAGTAATAATCACAAGGCCCGGAATGTTCCTAGTGTTGTGGGAGAATTGCCAACATAGGATTAGGATGGCAGGATTCTAGTTTCATGTTTCCTTAACTCATGTAGCCTTTCTGTTACGAAGATAGCTTAATAAACTATTATAAGAAATAAATTGTGCAACATTATAATGACCCTGCTTTCCTGAGGTGACTTCTGTTCCTATTGCCTTTCTTTGATGCAGCTCTCCTGCTCCTTGATGCTACTGAACTTCCGGAACCTTCTATCGAAGTGAGGGCTGTAGGAAATGCACGATTGCCATCTTGTGGCCCTAAACGTTTCTTTCTGGCATGCCACTGTGCAGCCCGAGCAGCCTTCATCTTTTCTGAGCAGCAACAACTACCTAGATCTCGCTTTGGTACCCAGACATTCAAGTTTTACCCTTTTTGACCAAATTTTCAATTTCCAATCTAGATTATTTTATGTAATTAGGAAAATCACCCAATTGAAGTTCTTCGATGGGCAGCAGCCTTGTTCAACCTCATTGTATCCAGTTGGGATCACACAGTTGCCATCTTTGGAGGGAAGGGCCATGTTTTAACTGCCTCAAATGCAGGGTGCCCAGCTTCTCTGGTGATTTATGTGGGTATATACACATACACAGATTTATTATTTAGTGTAACTGAACTAGCAAAACTGAGTAAAAATGTTGTCAGTCCAGTTAAAATGACCTTGGACATCTTAGGCCAAAGTATCCAATTATTGCTATTATTAAAGTAGTTAAAGCTCAGGTACAGATATGTACTATTTTTTCTTGTGTTATGCTTACCCTGTCTGTGCTCTTTGAGATCCAAAGGGCAACAAGGAGCAGGAGAGGTCTCCTTTGAAGAAAGATGGGTAGGTGGTTATAGCAAGATGTCAGTGTCTTGTGTTCTTCACCAGGAAGAACACACTGTTGATATTACAGCTTTCTTCCTTGATGCTCTTAGCTTCACTTAGAATTATTTTTATTTGTTGCCACTGTTCACTTTCTGGCTGTTTGTTGTCCAGCCAGCGGTTTTGCATTGTCTCCAGGTAGTACTTTAGCTTAAGCTTCCTTACATTTTCTTGTGCTATCTGGTTCATAAGGTAGCATTCCTGTAGTGAACACTACTTGACCATCGTGATTGGTGTTTTATCTTGGAGTTTCTGGAATTTCAAGGCCTTCATTATCATCATTGACTTCACTTTTGTGGCCCCTCATACAACTCTTTTTGTATCAACAATCTTCAAGGTGTGCCTTCCTGATGAAATTACTCATGTTAGAGTAACACTACCTGGTTGTGTATATCCAAACTCTTGGGTCACTGAACTCTAAATAATCTCTCAGCCAACAGGTGCATATGCTTTGGTAACCAGTTAATCACCTGTTGTGACTGCATCACCGGTACTTTATCATTGCTACACTACTGTGAAGGTTAAAAATTAGTGATTAGAGTGAACTTCCTGACTGTAATCAAAGATTTGTTCAGTGATAGCCGCTAGCAGCAATCTGTGTAATAGGATTTTTATTAATTTCCCACAGGCATATAAATTTCTTTTGCTTTTTGAATTCTTTTGTTATCAATCTCAGTAACTTCATTAAGTAATAAAGACTGAGATTCTTTCCAAAACATTCATGCTGTCCTACAGGTTGAACTGAGGTTAAATCCCTGTTATTGAGAGGATGTAGTATTTTATGAGATTGATTTTAGGTATGTTGAGTCATTCATGTAATCACTCTTTATATTTCAAAGCTCTTTTCTGTAGGTATGTGTGACAGATAGTGGAAATTTTCTTTTTCTGCTCTATACTAATACCCAGCAGCAGTGGGAGGTGAGAGTATGTTCTATAACTGTTTTGGTAAAGAGTTGAAATACCAAACTGAAATTTATCCCACGACTTGGTGAAGAATTAAATAGTGTGCCTTACAAATTGTCAGGGTTTAATTACTGTAAAATCAGAATCTTTTGCAAATGTAACTGTGGATAGCAGCCTTCACAGGAGATACTGCAATTCATGCTTCTTAATTTCAGCATCATAGATAGGAAGTCCTCTATGGTAAGTATGTAATTATAAAATACACTGAACTACACATTTGCTATGAAATTTTAATTATGAAAACCAAAGTTAGAGATTTCAGTTGAAGGATCTGAAAAGTTATGCGGACAGTTCAGCTCTTCAGCTATTGAAAAGACTCAGAAACTAAAGAAGCCAAAATATTCACAGTATCACCAAGGTTGGAAGAGACCTCACAGATCATCAAGTCCAACCCTTTACCACAGAGCTGAAGGCTAGACCATGGCACCAAGTGCCACGTCCAACCTTGCCTTGAACAGCCCCAGGGACGGTGACTCCACCACCTCCCTGGGCAGCCCATTCCAGTAGCCAATGATGCTACAATATTACCACAATTAAAGCAGATATTTGGTATATAAGAGTGTGATATTATAAAAATAATAGAAGTGAGAAACATTATGTCCAGGGGTCTTTATAGATGAATACTGCATTTGTTTATGAAGCAGTTTTTTACTTTTCTGTGCATTGCTCTATACGTTTTGAAGTTTTGAACATAGTTTGTCCAAAGAAGCCTAATGATAATAGATTGAACTGGATGATCTTGGAGGTCTCTTATAATCTGGTTGGTTCTGTGATTCTATGATAATACATGACACTGCCAGAACTTGTCATAATATCTGTCATGACCAGATTCAGTTAGTTAGCTGCTAGTTTAAGAGCAGTGCTGATCATGGAAGATATTCAGGTAGATCAAGCATGTGTTATTTTATTCAGTGAGTTCCCAGGTAGTCTATAGTAGGAAGACGCTGTTAAAGAGGAATGCATTAGTTACCTCTGAGAAGAACTGAGTGGAGCACTAAATACCCATTGTGTGGTAAGACTGTAAAATGCCACGGTAGCCAATTTAGTTAGTTGTGCTTTTTGCAGAGATGTCATTTCTGTGCTCTGGAGATCAGATTTTTACTTTTTTTTTGGCCTGGCACTGAAAAGGATTTTTCTGCTGAAAATACTATTTCTGGATTAAACTCTTTGTGACTTAATGATGATGTCCTGCAGGTTGTTTTCGAAAGTATGGATGGTTTTGCACATCAGTGCCATATGCAGTGGGTTCAGGTTATGAACCTTTGGATAGTAGTGCTGAATACATCCCTGTTTTTATACTTCCCATGACTCCCATCTGCCCTTTTTCATAAGTAGACTTATTAGCTGATGTTTAAGGTCAGCTGTAAAGACCACTGCCTCTTGGAGTTTCCATTATGTGAAGGGAGATGGCATGGAACAGTTGAAGATAAAGAGAAAAGTTTTTTAGTGAAGTATACACATAATATGGAATAGCTAATGAACTTTAAATTCACACCTGCTTTCTATGTATTGACTTTCTGATTGCCTACTTGCTTGCATTTTATTTGGATATGCCATTACTGCTACCTGAAACGTTTTGTACCAAGCCTAGTTTGCAGCAGCTATCCAGAACTGCATGACTGGATGCAGAACTGGATGACTATTTTTACTGCCCCTCTGGTTGCTCTTCAGAACTGAGGTCACAAGGGGATTGGGATTTCAGACATTAGTTACAAATGGTATGTAAAAAAATTGAGGAGGCAGGTGATACCAGCAACAGAACAAGGGGACACAGTCAAGTTGTGCCGGGGGAGGTATAGGCTAGATGTTAGGAGGAAGTTCTTCACAGAGGGAGTGATTTGCCATTGGAATGGGCTGTACCTGGAGGTGTTCAAGAAAAGACTGGATGAGGCACTTAGTGCCAGGATCTAGTTGACTGGATGGGGCTGGGTGATAGGTTGGCCTGGATGATCTTGGAGGTCTCTGCCAACCTGGTTGATTCTATGATTCAGTTGTATGAGTGCTGTAGCTTTCAGCCACCTAAATGACTGCAATAAATTGACAAACCTTAGTGTCAACTGATTATGAAATGTCTTATAATAGCACTTCAAATGCCTTCTTGTATTTTTCCCAATACTACCTTAATTTGCCATTTAATAGACAGTGAGCATGATTTTGTTTGTTCAGAAGTGCCAGGTGTAGGTTTTTGGCAGAATTCTCCCTGTTATTCAATTAATTTTACACTTCCCATAGTGTTCATTCTCACTGGTGATCATAGAAGTATCATGTATTAATAACATTTTTATTAATGCAGAATTTCTGTCCAACATTTTACTTCAAATTCTTGTAAATGAAGGTGTTGCAAACCATATATAAATACAACAGCATGCAATTTATATGCTTTCAAGTTGGATGCTTCAGTGCTGTGTAAGAATGTGTCTGTGCATCTCTAGGAATTCAGTACTGGACCAACATAGCATTTCACATATTCCAACTAAGTCCTTGTATCCCAGGCACGGATACAGACTGGGTGGTGAATGGCTGGAGAGCAGCCCTGAGGAAAAGGACCTGGGGGTCTGAGTCGACAAAAAGCTCAACATGAGCCAGCAGTGTGCACATGCAGCCCAGACAGCCAACCGTGTGCTGGGCTGCATCAAGAAAAGTGTGGCCAGCAGGGCAAGGGAGGGGATTCTCCCCCTTTACTCTGCTCTCGTCAGACCCCACCTGGAGTACTGTGTGCAGTTCTGGAGTCCCCAACACAAGAAGGACATGGAACTGCTGGAGCGGGTCCAGAGGAGAGCCACGAAGATGATCAGAGGGCTGCAGCAGCTCTGCTATGAGGACAGGCTGAGAGAGTTGGGGCTCTTCAGCCTGGAGAAGAGAAGGCTTCGAGGAGACCTTAGAGTGGCTTTCCAGTATCTGAAGGGAGCCTACAGGAAGGCTGGGGAGGGACTATTGACAAGGTCTGGTAATGTCAGGACGAGGGGGAATGGGTTTAAGCTGGAGGAGGGGAGATTTAGACTGGATGTTAGGAGGAAGTTCTTTACAGTGAGGGTGGTGAGACACTGGAACGGGTTGCCCAGGGAGGTTGTGGATGCTTCCTCCCTGGAGGTGTTTAAAGCCAGGTTGGATGAGGCCTTGAGCAACCTGCTGTAGTGGGAGATGTCCCTGCCTGTGGCAGGGGGTTGGAGCTGGATGATCCTTGAGGTCCCTTCCAACCTAAACCATTCTGTAATTCTATGATCTAACTAAAGTCTCACTGGATTTAAGGATTCCATGTACACAAAACATTAGAAGTTAATTTGTTAGAAGTTTAAATAAATACATTTTAATGTATGCAAATACATTATTTCAAAGTAGTTAATTGGCACTTGTTCATAAGCACTTAGAAGATTCAGTACATGGTGCAGAATATGATTTTGTTCACTACCTAATGTATTTTCTGAATAAGGACATAGAGCTTGATTTTTATAGCTCTGATTTCAGTTCAGTGAGCTTTTTGTTCCATATTGACTGTCCATGCATATGTTCATAAGAGTACATAAATCCATCCTTGATGAGACTATGTATCTCAAAATCAAAATATTTCTAACTTAACTTCAGTTATCAACTACATTTAATTGATGCAGCTGCAGGTAGAGTGTTGAAAATGCGATGCAGTGATTCGATTGTCTTCTCAGCTGCCAGTATTCTCTAATGAAATGCTGGAGAATCAGATTTTAATCCTTGTATTCTTTTCTCAGAATGTTTGTGTGTTTCCTTAGCTGAAAGTGGAACACTGACATTAAAAAAAACAAACACAAAAAACAAAAGGAAAAAAAAAGAAAAAGTATGTCAACAGATGTTTGCCTTATCACTGTGTGTATAAATAAAAAATAGCCTTTGTGATGTGGTAGGAGATGAACAGGCCAATCTAAAGATGTTGATCAGTTAAATATTTGCATGCAAATCTTCAAACAAAAAGTTATGTCTACGCTTTTTCACCGTTTCTGATGATTTTTTGGTGATTTTTCTTTTAACATCTGATCTCATTGCTCACTTTCCCTGCTTGTCTTCAAAACCAGCAAGCAAGCTGGTGGCTTGCCAGCTGTAATAACTCTATCCCACAATTGACTGTCCATTAACTGTCAAGGTGAGATTCCTGCCTCTCATTAGCATCCATTGCTCATCTGTAAATGTTTATACCTGCCTGAAAGGTGTTCCTGGAAATGTTGACACAGCTACTTCATCATCCTTCCTCAAAGCTTTCTGAAAACTGAAGTTCCTCTGCAGGAACTCTGAAGCTTGGCAGTGGTTGTGTCATGGTTGGTTGCAATTCCTGGCTGTTAAGTGTTTGATTTAGCCTCACTGATTCCCAGTTGCATTTCTCTTGCTCCTCTGTATTTGTGGTAACATTTTTAATCTCTTGTCTTGTATTAGGCTTATAAGCTTTTTGTTTCTGAAATTATTATTTTATGTTTTCACACTATGCATAGATTTAATAGCTTAGATCTTCAGTTGTTGCTATAAAATATATCTGAATAGCTATTTAAGTATACTTGAGAAGACCTTGAATTGGAGCATGTTTCTGTCCTTACTTTTTAGAGAAGTATTTAAAGTTTATTTGGGACTGGGAACTAGGAAAGAGTTTTAACTCCTCCTGCTCTGGACTACTGTAGTATGGCATATAGTCTTTTATAATATGTCTTAACAGTACTTTGCATGGTAAATTTTCTGGTTGCATCAACCAAGAATAGATTAGACTGGATTCACAGTGCCAGTACTTCATGGCATGCATCTGAAGGTACATCTCCTGGCTCCCAGTGATATTCAGTGCTCTGGTTTTTAAAACAAACAAACAAATGAAAACAAGCTTCTAAATATGTTTTCACTTAATCACTGTTATAGTTGGGAAAAATATTTTCTGTAAAGCCTGTTATAATAGATGTATATTCCTAGGAAGCATTCCTGAGTCTTTTGTATGTCTCTCTTTCTCTCTCTCTTACTTTTTTTCCAGATTAATCGTGCCCCAAGTTTTGGAACTGATCAAAAAATAGACTATGATGTAAAAAAAGGTGTTCTGCTAAATGCATTAAAGCTTCTCAACATACGGTAAACTTTTGTCCATTTCCTTCAGCCTGACTCTCTGTTTTTAAATTTATTTAGTTTATTCTTTTAAATTCAAACTAGATTTCTTTCCCATCTTCTTATTTTCCCATATGTAAATAATCCCTTTCTATCAGTTTTGCTATTGAAATTAACCTAAATTTATTTTTTTCTTCTTGCTTGTGTGCTTGCAAAAAAAAAATAAAGTGGTGATGGTAATTTTCATACTTCTGTTCTTAAATGATTTTTCTAACCGGTCTGAAAGTGGGGATATGAGTGCAGTCATAGGCCTGTGAAAATGTGCTTTGGTGATAGTTTCACGGACAGTCAGAAGCCATTCCCATCTACAGGAAAACTTTGTAGTTGGGGTATGCTGGAAATAACCTGCACTTCAGGAAAATAAATACAAATATGTTTGTACATCAAATTGTAGTAGAGAATAATTTTGGTACACCTTAAGCAGTGACAATATTCTAGTGATAAAAGTTAATGTTTTTGAAGAGATCTGAATGAGTGTTTCGATTATGATTTTATGTCAGAAAGTGCACATGACTGGAAAATACAGATGATATGCTTGAGATGAAAGTGCACTGGACTGACACATCTTAAAATTGTCTGTGTTTCAGGACAAGTGATAAAAGGAGAAATTTAGCTCAACAGAAGGCTGAGGCTCAAAAAAGACTATATGGTCAAGGTTCAATGAAAAAACTGTTGCCAGGTTCCTCAGAGTGGGAGAAGCAGCGCCACACACTGGAAAGGAGAAAGGAAGAACTGGTAGGAAGGGAAATAATGTGCTGTTTGTTGCCCGTGGCTGATGCTCTCTGTGCTTTAATTGTCTTATTTTTTTTGATTTGTAGAAGGAAAGACTTGCACAAGTACGTAAACAGATTTCCAAAGAGGAGCATGAAAATAGACACATGGGGAACTACAGGTAATTATTTTTGACTGTATTAGTAGGAAGTATTCATGGTAGGTGATAATTTTGGGCCCAAAATGTGTAAGCATTTGTAGAAAATATACACACGTGCAGCAGCTAATAAAGGGCTTTTACAGATCATTCTTTTTTCAATTCCAAAGTTTTACACACACTTAAGAATTTACATGACATAAGTCACTTTAGTGTTTGTGCAAGACATTTGCTTGAAAGACATGATGGTTCACGTTCAGTGTATGAAGAACCTTGCCTGTCCATGTGGACCTGTTCTATAATCACATATGACAGTTACTATCTCTGGGGACAGACAGTATCCCCTTACTTAAAGATATAATCTGAGTGTTCTCCTATAAAAAAATGAACCTGAATGTTACCTCTGAAGCTTGTCCAGAAGTTTAGAAACTTTATTGGTACTTCCATAATATTTGATACAGTGGCATTTGAAAGATTATATTCATATTTATGTACTTTGATTTTGGATCTTAGCAGGGTTAAACGTTGATTATCTTCAGATAATCAATGATTATCTTCAGTAAGCATTGGCCAGAGAACAATATTTTTGTTTAATGATGTTTTTGTTGTTATTATTTCATGGTATTTGCTTCAATGAGAAGTGAAAGCAAAGCCTAAGAGTATTTGGTAAAAGGGGGCAGAGTACAGCCAGGAAAAGATGATGGGAGTATTTGCCCACTCCTTTCAGCATACATCCAGGATGTGGGAGGTCTGAGTTCACATCTTTTATGCTGAATTAGTCAGAATGCCTTTACTGATGTTCTTCATCGCTGCTTTTCTGAGCAGATGTTTTATAATTCCCAGTGAAGTTCTCTTTTAAACAGATAGATGTTTCTTTGACATTTTTGATGAATTAACATTTTGATTACAAAAAAGTCTTTCTTTATAACATTCTTAGTTTTAATTGCATCCTTTCCCTTGTGGAACTGAACTAGGACATAAATCCCCCTACAATAAAGCACTTATTTTCATGCTACTTAGACTAGAAAGGGAAATACCATGATACTTCAATATGTTTTGGTTTTTGGATAGCTTTAAAATCTATTTAATTGATCACACTTTAGATTGTGTTGGTTATTCAATTCCTGACCAAAAATATTCTCTTTCTTTATTTTTTGGTTAATGTAAATAAATAAAGATATTTTTTTTTTCCCTTCATGACTAAAGTGAAGTGTCATTACATGAGCAATGTGCACATGTAAAAAGGCAGAACATCTTTCTGCTTTCTTATTGCTAGATGTTTGCAAAAAAAAAAAAGCTTAATATGCAGCAGGGCCTAGGAAGTAAAGAAATCTTGACTAGAGCTGCAAAGAAGTTTTATCTGAGTCTTATGCAGTATTTTCTCCTTGTGATGTTCTTCTGCAGAGCAGGTCTAGCTTTTGTCAGACCTTTCCACAGAATCGTGGAATTTTTGGGTGCTAGTATTGCTGTCTGGATTACTGTTGCTTTCTGAATAAAAAGACACAAGCCTCAGTCAACCTCAACAGGCTTTGATTTAACCTATGGATGTCAGTTCAGCAACTTGTTCTGTCTGAAAGCAGAACTAGTCCACTGGTTCCAATAGAAGTCCCAGGGTGGTCAGTGTAGAAGCCATGCTTTCAAGCCTTTGTGAATTTACCAGGAACTGAAAAAGAAGTGTATGATTTTGAAATGGCTTTTAGCTGCAGTCTGTTTCTACATATGTTAAAATTAATATCCTTTGTATGGCATTTTTTTTAGCAGTAGAATCAACACCATTAAAAAAGTGTTGTCTGCAACTAGATCAGAGCTCCTGCATGTGTAGTATGCAAACTGAAATCATCTTTGGTTTGCTCTCAGACTGTCCTGAGACTAGCAGGATCATACCATCTTTTTTACATTGCAACAAAATCATGAAAGATACCTTTTCTTTTTAAGGAAGAGAAGACTGAAAAATAAGAAAGTGAAAGGACCTTGTAAAAAATTCACAGAAGATCCACAACTCCAAAAAATGTCATGTAATGCCAGTCCTTACACGATGTCCCCTTAACTCAAAGAAATTGTTCTGATTGTCACTGTTTTGTGTCCTTCTTTTGCTAATACAAATTATTTTGTGGCTATGAATTTTACATGCAATATTTGTTAATATTTCATGAGTTATTCACACCTGAATGCATCATAGACACTCACTGAAATTTCACTGCAAAACTGGATTTTGATATATCTCTGGAATGACCTGCACAGCATTTCTTTTGAGTGGTTGATTGCTAGTTTAAACATCAATGTGTTCACTGAGTTAAAATTAGATTCAAAGAGTAGTATTCAGAGTATATGTTTTATGGTATGATATAGTTGTTACAGATGGGATGTGTATGCATTATAGGAGAGGTGGTGATTTAGCTGCATTACTGTTGTTCTCAGTTTCTATCTCTAACTCAGTTTCCTCCCCCCACCCTCTATTTTAGGCGAATTTACCCTCCTGATGATAAGACACTACTTGAAAAGTATGAGAGTTTGTTAGCCACTGCTTTCCAGACGTTTCTTGCTGGGAGAGCAGCTTCACTTCAGCGGGAAATGAATAACCCTTTAAAAAGAATGAAGGTACTGAAGCACCAGAAGTGTTGGCTTTAGGACTTATTGATGTTGGAATTCATGACCTTGTCGATTTAGTTTTTCATGTGTGATGGCTAATATATAGCATTTGATAATGTTTCCATCATTTTATTATTATTCTTTGTGCAGCTTGTGGGCCAGATCCTTGAATCTGGATGAACTGCAGTGGACCCAGGGTGGAGACAGGCTAAATGCCTTTAAGCTACTTTACCATTTCCCTCATCCTCAGCCTTACCCCTGGCCAAACCAGAGGTTGGCAGAAACTGCTTTTGAGCTGGTAATTGCCTCCTTCTTCCTCCAGTAGTGTCCCTAGCCTATTCATCCACTTGTATGGACTGGAACGAGAGATGTCATCAAACCAGCTCCACTAGTTTAAGGCATCCAAAAACTCTGGCTGATTGCCTGCTCACATAGTCAGAGACAGTAGGAAGATGGCTTTATCTAAAATAACCAGATAACATGGTTTCATTTGAAATCTGAAAAATAATTCCCTACCTCTGTAGTTGGCATCATCCAGCAGTTTTACAGGAATCTTTATTCTACCATTTCTTCAGACTTTTTAATAATTATTAAGACTTGATTTTCACTTTCAGTTTCATGTTGATTGCAAGCAGAGATGCATGTATCAGAAGAAATACTTTTATGTCCTCCTGTGAAGGGATTCATAGTCTTAGTTCAGGAATTAGTAATCAAAGTAATTTCCGATTCTTATTACTTGTGCTTGATTTTTGTGAGCATAGGATATGTCCTGCTTTGCATTAATTTTAGTGAAATTCCCATTCCTAGGAGGAGGACATTTTGGATCTTCTGGAGCAGTGTGAAATAGATGATGAAAAGCTGATGGGAAAGTGCAGCAGGCAGCGAGGACCTAAGGTATTTGACTTTTAGATATTATTTTTTTTATTATTTCACTCTGTGGAGAGATAGTCTGAGAATTTTAAGTGAGGAATTTAGTTAGCTGATCCTAGGGAAAGTTTTTGTCCACAGACTGCAATTAGTCTTTTTTATTTCTTGTGTATGAAGAGAAGCATAACTGCCATTTGTCCAACTAAATGCCATTCAAATTTTAATTGGTAATGAGATCCTTCTTTTCCTCTCTATTTTGAGAAATTATTGTGCATGGCAACAACTGTTGTACAAGAGATTGCTTGATTCAGTGTATGAAATGATTTTTTTATATCCATAGCCTATCTCAAAAGAATGCTTTCATCTTTAATTGATTAGTGCCACTAAGGAATTTTGATATCACAGGATAAAAGGCACTATGGAAGCTCAGAGGATTCATTATGATATATCTGTAGCTTGCTTACTTGCTAAAGGGGCTGTACCTTATATCTTGGAGCCTGTTTTGTGTCCTAAAACCTGCTTTTAAACTGTGTACTATTTTTAGTTTAATACTTTCTGGTTGTGTGCATAGTTCATGCAAGCCTTTGCCTTAAATACACTGTGTATCTCTCTAAGCCAGTAAAGATAAAGAGGTTGGGCTTGGTTAAAATAAATATGTTCCTTACATCCTGCAAACATTCTAGGTCAAGTCTGCTTAAAAGAGCTTACATTTACGTTTCAGAGCCCTGATGGATTTGTTTATGGATGTATGTAAAAATTTTTTTTATAGCATTTTATGTTTCTGATAACATGGTATACAAATTCAGGAGTTTTGATACAAAATGAATGCTGGCAACTGTCCTGGGCTTGCAAAAGTACTTTGCTTATGTACAAGAATCCAAAGAGCTACATCTTATTAAAAGCATGCATACTGGAAAGAGGATCTGCATACCCAGTCTGGTATTAAGATAGATTTGCAGGAACCTGATTACAGATAGGGATTTTGCAAGCTTGTGCTTTCACAGTGGTGGATTCACATAAAGGAAAAAAACCCAAAACTGAAAAGTAACCCAGTCCACCCAAGCAGCACACTCAAGCTGCTCTCTTCAGGGATTCTTTTCATTGAGTTTTTGTTTCCAGATCTTTTGCAGAGTCAATAAATTAAAATGTAACATCTCAGTCATATTTTGTCTGTTAGTGGAAGCTTGTCTTTTCCCAGCAACTCTCAGAGCGCATCTATATGGTTGTCTGTATGCATAAAGATGTGATCTGTACTATCATACTATCTCTCCACTGGTTCCATGCAAGGCATTCTAAAGCTGGAGGCTCTTCATTAGTATTAAGATGAAGTTTGATCAGTTTATGAGTGAGACTATATGACATGGTCTTCTTTAATAGCAGGCAAACAGATTCTGCAGCACAAAATCTGCTTTGCCAGTACAATATTATTTGCATTTATATGAGAAAGAAAACATTGCTTGTGACCAAAATTCTCACTTTCTTCCATAAAACCGATGAAATCAAACAAGTAGGCAGTGAAACTAGCTTATCCAAGAAGATTATTTCATTTCCTTGCAGCATGTGCACTTCACACTGGACAAGATCTCCATTCCTGCATGGGTTTTGGGGTCCTCATACATTTCTCAATCATTTAAACCATGTTTACAGAGAAGCCACGTGACCAGAGATTTCTAAGGTTGCATGATATCCTATCTCCTCCCTTTGAAATGCAGATGCCTGTTGCAGATGGTCTTTGTATCTGGTACCAAAAAGATCATCAGTTCCCTTTTCTGTAAGGTGCATATGGCTGCTAATATGAATTTGATTTGCTGTCTTTTCATAAAAGGTCTGCTTTGAGATAGATCTCTATATATCTGTATAGAATTACTGAGAGTGAGGTAGGTAGTAGAAATCAGCTTTACCTCATCAATCTGTCAGGTAAGAGAATAATCTAGGTGTAAAACTCATCATCTTGGTTCATGAAATCCCACAAATGTCCATTAGCACATCAAAAAAGTAACAGACAAAACAAACTTGAGAGAACAGTACTTTTCATATTGTGTAACCCAACATGAAGGGCTCTTTCAGAAGGTCAGAAAGTTCTGTCCTCCCTTAAAAGCCTGTGACTGACCTGCTGACACAAAGTTGGGAAGTAAGATTCTCTGCCTTGGGTGAAGTTTCTTCCTCAGAAAAATGATTATTCAGGACTTGGAAAACTCTCTACAGAGCAGCTGGAAGAGTTAGGAAAGAGAGGTGTTTTTCTCTTTTTCTTTTTTCACACTCAGGAGCATACATACGCATTTATATGTATGTGTCAGCTCAGTGGTAAAGGGATGTGTGTGTATGTATAAACAAGGTTTGCATGCAACAACAATTTCATATTTGCTAGGAATTTCAGTCTTATTTTTATCTGAACATGATTATGAGCTTAGACTAGAAAACAAGCAAAGAATTTCCCAGAATTAAGGCATTTTTACCTGCAGTTAAGGTGTTGGTGAATTCCACTTGGACTGGGAAATACCTTCTGGAAATGTCTGGTTTAGTTGTAGCCTCTAGAGGGCACCTTATACTTACACACCGTGTAAAGTTCACTCATGTTTATCACATTGCATCTCTGTGTAGGAAAAAGAACCAAGAAAATAAAATACCAGATATTTGAGAGGATGTGAGCAATTACTTACTTTTTGATTCATCTGATGTGAAATGGGAAAAGTCAGATTAGCATAAGGGGAAAATCAGAGTCATTAGAATTGCTGGGCAATCAGATAGCTCATATTTTAAGAGGTCAGTTTAAACCCTGATCTAGATATTGTTTGTCATTATTGCTTTTTGTAATTCCTTTTGACCTTCCTTTTCATTGTTTCTTAGTAATTGATGTGTTCATCTTGGTCAAAATGTTGTTACTGTTTAGGCTAGAATGTGTGAGGAACATGCATCTGATAAGTGGGAATGAGTACCGTGAGTTTTGATTGAAAATGTTTGTTATACCTTGTGTAACTCATCAGGAATGTCTGATTGATATATTTCCATGATTAAGATAGCTATTTAAAGTTTTGAGGCACCTTGTTTGTCCTTTTGGCAGGTAGGTATATATTAAAATATTGTTTATGTAATTGAATGATTGCCAGGGCTCTTCTCAGTGGAATATTAGAGTCAGTCAGGGTTGGAAGGGACCACAAGGATCATCTAGTTCTAACCCCCCTGCCATGGGCAGAGACACCCTTCCCTAGAGCAGGCTGGCCACAGCCTCATCCAGCCTGGCCTTAAACACCTCCAGAGATGGGGCCTCAACCACCTCTATGGGCAACCCATTCCAGGCTCTCACCACTCTCATGCTGAAGAACTTCCTCCTCACGTCCAGTCTGAATCTCCCTACCTCCAGCTTTGCTCCATTCCCCCTAGTCCTGTCACTCCCTGATAGCCTAAGAAGTCCCTCCCCAGCTGTTTTGTAGGCCCCCTTCAGATACTGGAAGGGCACAATAAGGTCACCTGAGAGCCTCCTCTTCTCCAGACTGAGTAGCCCCAACTCTTTCAGTCTGTCCTCACAGGAGAGGTGCTCCAGCCCTCTGATCATCCTCGTGGCCCTTCTCTGGACACGATTCATCATGTCCACATCCTTCCTGGAAGAGGGGCTCCAGAACTGGATGCAGTACTCCAGGTGGGGTCTCACTAGAGCAGAGTTCTTCAGCTCTTCCTTACCTGGCCTGACAACTTGGGCAAGCATAAACATACTGTTGCTTTTAAGTCAGTGGCAGAAATCTTGTTCCTTCCATGGCTGGAATAGCACATGTTTAATTTTAAAGTGTATCTTGCAGGACCATAATCTTTGTTTATTTTTTCCTGCTACCCTTCACAATAACTCTTTGCTAAGGTAATAGGGCAATTTAAATTAATTCAGGGAGCTCTTCTGTTTCGCTCTGACCCAAAATGTGTTCAGAAATGATAATAATTTTTTTAAAATTTGAGTTTTAATTGCAGTCCATTAGATAACTGGGAGGATGGTACTATCACTGTAGCTTCTTATAGCTGAGAGTTACTGAGAAGAAAATGTGTAGGAGAAAAAATAAAGGGACAACATGGCTCTTTATAGAATAGTAGATACAGATGGAGGATATTGTATTTTTTCTGTCTGCCTGGTGGTAGACGGAAGAGGAAAATTGTTCATTTGTAATTTGTTCTTGCATCAGTTTCTCTCTCTCCTACTTTCTTATTTTGAAAGGTCCTTAGTAACAGCACACAATTAATTACCTAATGACACTGAATCATACATGCATATGGGACACCAGATAACACCTAGCAAGATTTGCTGTATTTTCCCACTTTTTATGCTTTCTGCAGGATGTGGATTAATCACTTTCTCTTTCAAAAATATATCGGCCAAAGTTCCCCTCAGTATGTTTCTTTACTTCACATTGATCATTGTTAACCTACAGCTTCAGTTACTGCAAATATTAATGAAGGATTGAAACTAACTGTGAATGGTATTCTGTATCACTTGATTTGTGATTTCAGACTGTTTCAACATGCTTGGTAGTGTAAGTCATACCTGAAATAATTTTTCTCCTTGCTACTTTATGCTGTTCTTCATCTGGGAAAGGTTGAGATTACTGTGTAGTGAATTCAATGAAATATTCAAGCATTTATTCTGAAATTAGGGACAAAATACCAATCTAATTTAGGAGGGTTTAACTGTGTACACATTAATCTATCTGAATCAGAGACCTAGTGTGATAGTAAAGTGTTGTGAACTAATTCAATTTCCTGTCGGTTTTACTTTCTTCTTTTTTGTTTTCTTCTGTGTGTTCTTTAGCCTTTGTGTTCAATGCCAGAAAGTGCACAGCCCTTAAGAAAACTGAAGAACTACATTAGTGATAGCAGCTGTGATAGCAGCAGCAGTATGTCAGAGTCGGGAGAGGAAACTGAAAAGGAAGATCATCATGAAAAAAAGGAGAAAAAAGTTTCATATGATCTTGAAGAAAATAAATGCATATCTTTGGAGCGATCAGGTAAGGGAATTCTCCAAATCATTCTGGCATTCATGATGAATTGTAGAAAATGCTTCAGCATTTTGGCATGTGTTCGTGATTCAGGGGGTTTGCTTGTTTTCATCTTCTTGAAAACCTTTTCTAAATCGATGAAAATTCATAGAATCATAGAATGGTTTAGGTTGGAAGGGACCTCAAGGATCATCCAGCTCCAACCCCCTGCCATAGGCAGGGACACCTCCCACTAGAGCAGGCCGCTCAAGGCCTCATCCAGCCTGGCCTTAAACGCCTCCAGGGAGGAAGCATCCACAACCTCCCTGGGCAACCCATTCCAGTGTCTCACCACCCTCACTGTAAAGAACTTCCTCCTAATATCCAGTCTGAATCTCCCCTCTTCCAGCTTAAACCCATTCCCCCTCGTCCTAACATTACTAGACCGTGTAAATAGTCCCTCCCCAGCTTTCCTGTAGGCTCCCTTCAGATACTGGAAAGCCACTATAAGGTCTCCTCGAAGCCTTCTCTTCTCCAGGCTGAAGAGCCCCAACTCTCTCAGCCTGTCCTCATAGCAGAGCTGCTGCAGCCCTCTGATCATCTTCGTGGCTCTCCTCTGGACCTGCTCCAGCAGTTCCATATCCTTCTTGTGTTGGGGGCTCCAGAACTGCACACAGTACTCCAGGTGGGGTCTGCCGAGATTCATTTCAAGGGGGAAAAAAAAAGTATATTCTCTTGCTAAAAGTGCTAAAGAACGAAATACTCCTGGGCTACACTTGGAAATGGTGTGAATGTTCCTCTTTGTTCTTATTTTTTTGAGCAAATTGTCATTTTTTTTCCCCTGTAAAGGTAGCCTTACTAAGTTTGAATCTAATTTACTATGGAAAGGATAGAGAAATCTTACTAAGTTTGAATCTAATTTAATATAGAAAGGATAGAGAAATCTATCTGGAGACATATAGAAGATACTATATTCCAGAGAAGATCTCTGCACAGATACATTTTTTTGGCAGTTGTTTCCTTACTTGCTGCAGAGCATTTGTGTGAGCATGTTCTATTGAACGTGATAGATATAACATGGGGTTTTTTTGGTTTAGTGATATATAGTCTCAAATAATTTCACCATGTAATTGCACACACCTAATGCTCCTTCTAAAAGTTCATTTTTCATAGTAACATCCCATATTTAGCAGAAGACTGAATTAAAAAATTGTATAGCTCTACAGGAGCACATGAGGGCTACTGGATCAGCAAGTGTGGGATTTATCAACTAGATTTTCTTTCCTGCTTCCATGTTCTGAGTCAGGACCTGTGGGACGTAGGCACTCTGGTCATAAATGTGATGCATGTGATAGAGGACTGAAGTTTACCTGATTAAACCTGCCTATGAGGAAGAAATCAATGTTCTTTTAGAGTGTGTAAAGCATGGAATGGTGTGGCCAGCAGGAGCAGGGAGGTCATTCTGCCCCTGTACTCTGCACTGGTTAGACCACACCTCGAGTACTGTGTCCAGTTCTGGGCCCCCCAGTTTAGAAGGGACATTGAAATCCTTGAGCGTGTCCAGAGAAGGGCGACGAGGCTGGTGAGAGGCCTCGAGCACAAGCCCTACGAGGAGAGGCTGAGGGAGCTGGGATTGTTTAGCCTGGAGAAGAGGAGGCTCAGGGGTGACCTTATTGCTGTCTACAACTACCTGAGGGGTGGTTGTGGCCAGGGGGAGGTTGCTCTCTTCTCTCAGGTGGCCAGCGCCAGAACGAGAGGACACAGCCTCAGGCTGCGCCAGGGGAAGTTTAGGCTCGAGGTGAGGAGAAAGTTCTTCACTGAGAGAGTCATTGGCTACTGGAATGGGCTGCCCAGGGAGGTGGTGGAGTCGCCATCCCGGAGCTGTTCAAGGCAAGGTTGGACGTGGCACTTGGTGCCATGGTCTAGCCTTGAGCTCTGTGGTGAAGGGTTGGACTTGATGATCTGTGAGGTCTCTTCAAACCCTGATGATACTATGATACTATGATGATACTATGATGTATTATTATGGGATTTGACATGCCTGACTGCTACATATACGGATGTTCATCAATATACATTATAGTACATGTACACACGTGAGTCTTGTATGTTGTTAGCTACAAAGACTGAAAAGTAGGTGTTGTAAGAATAACAATTCATTCATCATTCCTTTAATTTGTTTGCAGGTAGAATGAACTGGAAACCTCCAATTAAAAATACAAAATCTCCATCATATTCGCCCCCCACATCATCTGCAGGCCCAATAAGGCGTTCTGTAAGCTGCCCTCGTTCAATATCTATATTGACTATGCAGTCACAGGCAGCTGAGCAACGTCCCTTTTCAGCCAAAGCATCTCTGAAAATCCAGCGTGCATCTTCAGTGAATAGGTCTCATTCTTTAAATCGTAGCCCATCTTCAGCCAGAGTCTCTCAGACATCCAGCTTGGGAACTATGAGCTCTTCAGGGGTGAGTTAACGCAGCAGTTGCATTCATAATGTGTAAAACTCAATGAATATGTCATTAATTTTTCGAGTGTCAGAACACGTTGCTATAGTCAATGCTATCTTGACAGAAATTCAGGAATATCAAACCTGTAGACTTTCATATGACTTACAGTGACTGCTAGCTGTGATGTTTGTGTTTCTGTTGCAGCACAGGTGTTATATTTCATGAGAATCATAGAATCATAGAATCATAGAATGGTTTAGGTTGGAAGGGACCTCAAGGATCATCCAGCTCCAACCCCCTGCCACAGGCAGGGACACCTCCCACTAGAGCAGCTCGCCCAAGGCCTCATCCAGCCTGACCTTAAACACCTCCAGGGAGGAAGCATCCACCACCTCCCTGGGCAACCCATTCCAGCACCTTACCACCCTCACTGTAAAGAACTTCCTCCTAACATCCAGTCTAAATCTCCCCTCTTCCAGCTTATACCCATTCCCCCTCGTCCTAACATTACTAGACCGTGTAAATAGTCCCTCCCCAGCTTTCCTGTAGGCTCCCTTCAAATACTGGAAGGCCACTATAAGGTCTCCTCGAAGCCTTCTCCTCTCCAGGCTGAAGAGCCCCAACTCTCTCAGCCTGTCCTCATAGCAGAGGTGCTCCAGCCCTCTGATCATCTTCGTGGCTCTCCTTTGGACCTGCTCCAGCAGTTCCATGTCCTTCTTGTATTGGGGGCTCCAGAACTGCACACAGTACTCCAGGTGGAACTCTTAAAGTTTGTGTGAGTGGGAAACCTTCTCTCCTAACTAGTGTTTTAAATTTTTACCTCTAATCTTAGTTTCTGTGATTTGTTTGGGGACTTCTGGTTCTGAAATAAGCATGTACCTACCTTGAAAATCTTTACAGTAACAAAAAATACAGCAGTATTCCAAAACCAGTATATACTTCAAGGATAGATAATAGTGTACCAGAGTAAAACATTAATAAGACTATGTATGGGTGTCTGTCATAGAAGAAAGGGTAACTCCTTTTCAACCTACTATATCTGTTTTGTATACACTATACCACTGCAGTAGAGCTTTACTTCCAAAATGGACAATTTAAATCTATAGATAGTTCTTGTATAGGATGAAGATTTGCCACTGCAGTAACAGTCTCAGAAGCCTTATTTTTTTTTTAAGTGAAGATAAAAATTCTTCCACTTTGAAGCATGTCGCTGAGACAGGCAAGCATTTAGTATCAGGTAATTAAGAGAATAAATAGATCAGTTGAAACACTTCTAGCTGTTAAGAATTTCACAATGTACTTCTGAACCATGCATTCATTCCTTTTGTGACCACATTGTCAAACTCTTTAATATCTCCTCCACAGCTCAGGCATTTCTCTTTTATGTTTACATGATGGACCACATATCCACTTACCCCTAGGCAGTGTTTTCTAGGATCAGTCCCCAGCTTCATTCAGTATTATATTGCGTGCTGATGCCAGTGCATTTCCATTCATGCTTTGGTGCCTGACCTATATATTTCATCACCCAAATAATTCATCTGGAGATGGGGCAAAACAAATTGGCACTTTTAACCCGTATTTGCAGCTTTTTTCTTTTGTGGCGAGCTTTGATTGTGAGAAATCCTTTTATAATGCTAATTAACTTGCTTCATAGTATTTACTATCTCTAATCATCATTTTTATCCAGTAGAACGCTCATTGTCTGTTTTGCCTGTGAGGCTTTGTCTAAATGATGAAAAAGGATCCTTTTAAAATTGTGTTCTGACATCTTGTGAAATACTCCTTAACATGGTTTTCCATCTTTAAAGTCAGCTAATAGAATTGGAAAGACATTAAGATTGTGTCTTCACCGCAACGTGTTAAAGGTATTTTTTATCACATTAGCTATCTCAAGTTTGAAAAGCACCCTTTTATCATCAGGATGTACTCCGAGAGTATAATGAGACAGGGCTAATATAGATTTTTCTATTCACATTATCTTTATTTCAAATACAAATTACTGAAAGATTAAAAACAGTCTCTTACCATCTGACATTAAAAATGGGCTGCTCACTTAAATTAACATTAGTAAGAAACCATACTCTCTTTTTTCATTGAGAAAGCCCCACTACAGAAAAGATCTTGATGTACAGAACAATTAATGTTGGGTGACAGAGCTTAGGTCATGCTTCTGAAAATAATGTGAATAAAATTGCTTAACAGAATGGATAAGAACTACTCATAATTTAGCACTTGTATTGTGAATGGAAATCCTTTTGTAATTATATTTGAAACTAAGAATAATATACTATATATTACTGCTGGAACAAAGTGAAAATTAATAAAGTGTAACTTATTGAGAAGAAATCTTTGGTTCATGATAAAGTACTAGTTTATTTAGCCTTTGGACAGGAAAAGAGCAATATATTGCCATTTTTGGAGGCAGCTGAGCTCTAAATGTTCTAAAGGCATAGAAACTTAGGTTTAGAATAAGCCATTTGCATTTTGGAATAACAGACATTATTATAGCACTTATAAACCAAAGTGTTCTGGGAAATGTTTGCTGTCTTTCTATTTCAGCCTCGTTATTATATGTCATATAGCAAAATATCTTGTTATGCTTGAAAATGCTAATCATTTGAGGAAAAATACCCTTAGGGAAGTATTGTAGTTTTTACAGAACACACAGATTTAGGAATTCCTAGGATTTTTTTAATTCCACTCCTGAAAAAAACATTAAACTCATTTATTCTTGCAGATGTAAAAGTAGGCAAAAGCAAAGAAATACTTTTAAGTTGTGTCTAAGATTTAAAGAAAACCCCCATACCTTTCAGAGATGGTCTTATCAAGGCACTACAGGGTTTTCAGCTGCTGTTAGTACAACAAGCACTGGTATTTAAAATAAAGTCCTGGACAATTGAAGACACTGTCAGAAGCCTTACTGACCAGGCTAGGAGTAAGTAAGGACAGTAGTAAGTGTCCTTACTTTTTAATACTTCCTGAAATCTTGGCACAGTGATACATAATTGGCAGTTCCTGATAAATTGTTGCAGTGAAGAACTGAAAGGAACTTTTTAATAACTAAGAATGTTTTCCATAATATTGAATTTACATTGAAAGTCTTATCTAACTTCAAATTTTTATTTGAAATGGTGGGCATCATAAATAGTGGCTATATCTTTGTGTATTCTGTTCCAAACAAACTTCTATATAACTGGTTTTCTTTAATTTCTTGACAACTATAAGTAATGGTAATTCATCCATTAGTGCACATGAGCCACATGTATGCATATTTGTTATGCATGAGATAATACATCTGTACACTTTGATAATGTATTTTATGTCACCCTATTTACAATATATTTCTGCATGAAATCTTCCTCTGCTTCATGTTGGTTTTAGAGTGAGTCTTTGCTGCAGCAGAAAACAAAAGAGCAAGAAGTTGCTTTGACGAAAGAGACTCTTCTCATTATCAATGACATGAGAATTAAATTCCCAGGAAAAACTGATGAGGAATCAGAACTGATTATAGAAGATGTAAGTATCTGTAAATAAGAAAGAAGAATAACAGGCTAGACGTTTATTGTTTAGGCCACTAAAATGAAGGAAAGTAGAAAGGTCACGTTATGATTCATGAGCTCTTGTGGCTTTAAAACTTCTGAAAACCAGAATAAATTAGAAGATTTTCAAAGCTTGGAGCTTTGCATACTTACTGACTTTAAAAGAGCAGCTTTGTAAACTATATGAGAAACAATCAAGAAGGTTAAGAGAAAACGGTGAAGAAAGTTCAGAAAGCTAAGAAGAATGTTCCAATTCATATTTCATCCATTATTGTCAGTACAAATCCTGACGTGTTTAACTTCAAACAGGCATTCTAGAGAACTTGGAAGGTAAACTGGAAGTTTGCTAGTCATAAAGAACACATCACACTCTTGGGCTCTTCTAGTCTGCCAGGTTAACCTTTCTTACATCCAAAATAGTCCTGAAACTCATAATTCAGTATCCGACATGTTAAACAGTACACAATCTAAAGGGCAATTAAAAAGCAACATCTAACGTTAAGATACATATCTGAAAAATACATGGTATCCAAATCCATTTTATGTATCTAATGCAAAGAAACTAACATCAGCTTTGATAAAATGGAGGTAGAAGTTCTAGTCTTGGTAGTAAGCACAGTTCATGGTGTGTTAAAATGAATCTAATTCTCTATCTGTCCAGAAAAGTTCTTTGCTTTGTGAGCTTTCAGTGGATTGATTATGTCTCCAGTAATGTGTACAACTACATCCCAGTGGAAGGGAATTCTTCTGTAATGGTGGTTGATCTGGGTGATTCTGAAAGATACCATCCATAAGGAACATACTGAGTTTCTCATCTGAGAAGCAGAAGTAAAATGCTTCATTACTTTTTTCTCTTCCGACCTGAGGGTGTGTGTGCATGTTTGTATGTCCGGGCCTCTGTATGTGTGTGTGTATGCACTCCATCTAGTGGTGCTTTCTCGTAGAACGTTAGGGTGGTTACAAATGCACTTCCTTACTGCAAAAGTCTTTTATAAATCCGTTTAGCTGTAACCATTTTCTTGATGGGAAATAGTATTTCATCACAGAGTGAAACAAGTAATGATATATTAGTCACCAATGAGGCAGAACTTGTCTTGGGTCTGGAATAAAATAGAAAGATAAAATAACATATTGAAAGTAAAAACGTATATTCACATCTTGAGCTCTTTTGGTAGAGCTTAGACATCACCTAAGGAGACTATTGCAGTTCATATATGATCATTTATCGAAAGGATGTTTTCAAGGTATGTCTAATGTCTTTCATGCAGCACATTTCCTCACTATTTAAATAGATTATCAGTTATGCATTATTGAACATAGTGTTATGTTCAAGGAATCTGGGATAAGTCCATCAAGATAAGTTTCTACTTGTTTTGTAGCATACAGCTGTCAGAATCAGATGGCAAAGAGAGCAGGATTAAACTGAAAGATTGCACACATCTTTGCAAATGTTCCCCATGTATATTTGCAAATATATTTCTATCAGAGAAAAGTTCCTTTAGATGCTCACACTTTGTAATACTGGGAATACACATGAATGAAATGCCAGACTTCAGGTTTTTTATGTGTATTTCTTTTACTTTATATTTTTTAATGACTACAGATTATGGATAATTGGAAGCATCACAAAACAAAAGTGGCATCCTATTGGTTGGTAAAACTGGATTCTGTTAAGCAACGAAAAGTAAGTGACTTATTTAATTTTATGAAGATCATCTGAAGTAGATACATAACTGGTGTACTGGTGTTTGGCAGTAGCTGGAAGTGACTTGAGATGCTAAAATACTGGCTGTTAATGCTACCATATGTGTGAATTAATTCAATTGCAGGAAGTTATTTTGCTCCATATTGAGATAAGCATAATTATGGTGGAACATAACTTCAAAAACAATTTCTTGAAAAATTAGTCTGCAGAAGGCAAAGCAAACAAGTGATTAGTGCTTGCATACCAAATTATTAGCAAACATTCTTAGAAGTGTATTGATTGATAAGGGATAAACCAGTCAGCAGTTGCAGACCAGGCACGTTAAAACTGCATTAGAGTTAGTGATGTTACACTCTGTTATTTGAATCTTTGACTCTCAGTATACAGCAGATCATGTTGAATGAAAAATAGACCTGCCAAGCAAGGATTGTTGACATGGTTATAATGTTCAGCTAATTAGGTTAGTCTTGCAAAGGACTAATTATATTTACCATTCTGTCTTCACTTATCTGCTACCCAGGAGATATTGTTTGGTGTAGCATCTAAAGAGTTTTTAATCTGTTTAAAACCTAATGAATGGTAGTATCACCTGTAAAACCTGATGTCAGTTGTATCTGTCATACATCAGTTAAAATAACCTTCCCAGGGTAATATTTATTTTCCTTAATGTAGCAATTAATGTTATCAATACTGTGGTACCCCTGAAAGCAGTATTTTGGCTTTTCTTTGCCTCAGTCACTGACACATATGTGAATTAGCATAACAGGTCTGGACATTTAATCTCTTTGTCTCAGTTTCACAATCTATTTCTATTAACCTTAAAAAAGTAATTTAATAAAAACTCTGCATACATTATAAATACTATAATTGGAAAAAGTTGGTAGATTGTTATAGAAGAATGGAAGATTGATTTCAGATCTTTGCCTCAAATCACTTTTTATAAGATCAGCAGTATGACTCCCAGTCTTTCAAATTGTCATTTATTGAATATGCTTGGATATTCACAGGGGACAGAGAAAACAGGTCCATATAATGTGATGTCCTACGATAGAAATATATTTGACTAATCAAGTTAAGTTCACACATTAAATGGAATATGTGTCCACCCACACAGGTTTATAGAACTTAATTAGATATGCCAAACTCAGGAAGAACTTGGAAATGTAGGAGGCTGTCATTTGATCAAAATTCTCCTCAAACCATGTCAAATGGCATCACAGATTTGTTATTATTTCTTGTACCATTATCAGGAATCAGTAGAGCAAAAAACTTCACTGTCTGAAGTTGTGTCTTCATTTTGTTTATCTACAGCTGTTCTGCTGAACTTTGTTTTAATTACAGGGAAGAGTGCTGCAATCCTTATGCATGTGCACATAGGTCTTTTTTGTTGTGTACGTAGAGCAATTGTAACCTTTTGCCCAAACCCAGAAGGATTCTTAGTGGGGGCTTGTAGAAATGCATGATATGGAAGAAAAGCTGCTAGGAGGGAGGGAGGAAGCAAGGGAGGGGAGAACAGATACATACCTACATAGATTACAGGGCCTGAAATTCACACTGCTGCTGCTGCAATGGAGATCTTGTTTTTACAGCAGGAGTCTTTGGGATTTGCTTTCTTCAATTTGTGATTCCATAAGCATAGAAAGAAGTTCCAAGGTAGGGCACATCATTGCAACCCAGACACAGATCTTTCACACAAGACTTGCTAAGGTGTCTTTTTCAGCCCTTACTCATAGGTAAGTTTCCAAAACTATGGGAAGGAATTGCCACAGGGAGAGTGTTAAATCCGTGCTTGGAAAAACTGAGGCTACATTCTTCATTTGCCCTTCCTAAGCTCCTTTTGGTCCCCTGGCTTAATTTGCCTGCGTCTCCTGCTTTGATTTGCTTTTGGTTGTTTTTCATAACTTACTTTCAATTTAGTCAGGATTTTCTCCTTGAAGCATTATTTTAGAAAGCTTCCAATAAAGGGTGGTTCTGTGCTCTATGTGACTGACAGCCATGTCAAATCAAGGGCACATGTATAAAGTCAGGATGGTAGAAGCTGATATGCCAGGTCATTATTAGCAAAAACTGCACAATCAGGAATGTGGATTTCTTTGCTCTTGTGGAGGCTTTCAATTCCTGAAGCACTCATGGACCCTTCTTTGCTTGCACTGGAGGTGATTTTTTTTTTTTTTTGACTGCTTTTAACCTTAATCCCTTCAAGCAATCAGATAGTTATTCTTAGAAGCATAGTTTAGAAAAATGGATTAACTTTGACAATGACATTGCAGCTGAGGACTGCCAAATGCGTAAGCTTTTGTTGATTTCAAAGAAGAATGTTTTATATTCCAGTGAGGTACGTAAATGCGAAGTGAGCTCAAGGTGGAGAACATTTATGCAAGTAAGGAATTTGTCTCCAAAGGTACTTTCTGCAACTTTGTGAAATACAAAACAGAAACTCTGTCCCCTTCAATATATTTCCTGGGAAATTGTAACATGCAGGAAGAAAGTACCTGGGCAATGTACTAGATTCCACAATGTTCATCTCTGACAGCTTTGTTTGCTTAAGAATTACTCAAAATTATGTAGAAAAGTAAAACTTTTGTTCATAGTCTTACTGTCTAATATTCCAGCATTACAGCAGAGGTACAGGAGGCGTTTAGAAGCAAGTTGAGACTAAGCTGATGACATCAGTACATGCTAAAGTGAAACTTAGTCCCCCAGGACTCACTGTGAGAGTGGTGAGGGCCTGGAATGGGTTGCCCAGGGAGGTGGTTGAGGCCCCATCCCTGGAGGTGCTTAAGGCCAGGCCGGATGAAGCTGTGGCCAGCCTGATCTAGGGTAGGGTGTCCCTGCCCATGGCAGGGGAGGTTGGAACTAGATGATCCTTGTGGTCCTTGTCTGATTCTGTGATTCTAAGACTTAGGAAAAAGAGGCTTTTGCACGGGAGGAGTTGTAGTTGTTTTATGTTACATCACCTTACTTAATTTCTTTAAAAAGTGTTTTGATAGTTAGCAGAGGGTTTTGAATATGCTCTTTCATAATGTCTTGTTCAGTTATGCCTAGATAATTGGTTATGTTAAAGCAAATTATGTAAATTAAGGTAAACAGAATGATGAAGGCAAACTAGGGAAATTAACTTAGAAAAATGAGGTTGTAGGTTTCCTGAAATTCCAGCTCTTGTGCATGCCTTGTCTCTTCTTTAATGGGTGATTGAGGCCATGCTTGCAAATTAAGAACAATTAACTAGGAAGCTTTCTTCTCTGGCTTATTGGCAATATCAACACAGTAAAACCAGCAAGAATGGCTTTTATTTCCAGAGTACCTGGCAGTCTGCAGCTGGCTTTTAGATGCAAGCTTCAGTCCTTAGTTTTCTTCAACTCCAGATGCTAAATTAAAAGGCACAGCTCTACACTGGCATCTTTAATTCTTATTTTATGTCCTTTGAACTAGTGAGAAAATCTATACAGAGTGTAATTGTTTGTTTTACACAGGGAGATAAATTGTTATTGGTCAGTCTTACAGTGCAGAGAAATGTATGGTTGATCCTTTATGTAATTTTGGGACTTGGCTGGTTCAAATGGGTGTATACAATCATCACTACTGGACATTTGTGTGGGAAAGCTTAATCAGGCAAGACAAAGAAAAAGCTACTTGTGAAGCATGAAGAGAGTAGACTAATGCTGCTAAGTGAAAGTCTGAAAGCGTAGACCTAGTCTACTAGTACAGAGAAATGCAAAACCTGGGTTTAGTTCTGCAGTCACTAAAAAAGATCACCATTCTTAGGTTATAATTTGCCACCCTTTCTGTGTCACTCTTGGGTGGAAGAGACCACAGGTGTGGTTTTTAGTATGTAACACACTTGCATTCATAAATATTCCCAGCAGACAGGACTGCATTGCATTGACATTGGGTTATTACATGCATAGAATTTGTGCAAGACCTATGCTTGCAGGATAATCCTAGTTCTTGGAAGAAACGCTTAAATAACACATGAATGACGTATTTAGGGACAGTTGTCATCATTAGGTACCTATAGACTTTCTGTCCTTTAAACATTTCTCTTTACTCTGCAGCTTCATTGTGCAATTGCAAGCATTTTTTATTCTTTGTTTCTTTCATTATGTCTAATTAGACTATTTGTAAACAAGTTTGTTATGTAGGACCAAAAAATTGCTTCCATACTTCACCGTTTTACTAAATCTCCTTTACCTTTTGAGAGTCAGATGTTTCACTGTGTGAATCACTTCACTTACATCACAGAATCATAGAATGTCAGGGGCTGGAAGGGACCTCAAAAGATTATCTAGTCCAGCCTCCCTGCCAGAGCAGGATCACCTATACCAGATCATGCAGGAACATGTCCAGGAGGGTTTTGAATATCTCCAGAGAGGGAGATTCCACAACCCCCTTGGGCAGCCTGTTCCAGTGTTCTGTCACCCTCACAGTGAGAAAAAAAATTGTCCTCATGTTTACATGAAACTTCCTATGCCTCCACTTCCACTCACTGCTCCTTGTCCTGTCATTGAGCATCACCAAGCAGAGCCTGGCTCCGTCCTCCTGGCACTCACCCTTTATGTATTTATAAACATGGATGAGGTCACCTCTCAGTCTCCTTTTCTCCAAGCTGCAGAGCCCCAGCTCCCTCAGTTTCTCGTTTTAAGAGAGATGTTTCATTGCCTTAATCATCTTTGTGGCTCTGCACTGGACTCTCTCAAGCAGTTCCATGTCCCTCTTGAACTGGGAGCTCAGAACTGAACACAGTACTCCAGATGTGGCCTCACCAGGGCAGAGCAGAGGGGCAGGAGAACCTCTCTCGACCTACTAGCCACATCCTTTCTAATACACCCCAGAATGGCATTGGCCCTCCTGGCCATGAGAGCACATTGCTGGCTCATGGTCAACCTCCTATCAACTAGAACCCCCAGATCCTTTTCCCCTTTGCTGCCTTCCAACAGGTCCCCAGTTTATACTAATACCCGGAGTTGTTCTTTCCCAGGTACAAGAGTCTACACTTGCCCTTGTTGAATTTCATTGAAGTTCTCCCTGCCCAACCCTCCAGCCTAAGTCTCACTGAGTGGCAGCACAGCCTTCTGGTGTGTCAGCCATTCCACCCAGTTTGGTGTCATCAGCAAACTTGCTGACAGTGCACTCTTTGCCCTCATCCAGGTCATCACAGAATATATTGAACAGAACTGGTCCCTATGGGACTTCAGTAGTTACAGGCCTCCAACTAGACTTCATCCAATTGACCACAACTCTGTGACTTCTTTCCTTCAGCCAGTTCCCAATCTGCCTCACTACCTGATCATCCAGACCACACTGCCTCAGTTTTGCCAGAAGGATGCTATGGGAGACAGTATCAAATGCTTTACTGAAATATAGACAAACCACATCCACTGCTCTTCAGTCATCTGTCCATCTGGTTATGTCCTCATCAAAGGCTATTAGGTTGGTCAAACATGACTTCTCCATGGTAAAACCATGTTGACTGCTCATGATGGTCCCACTGTCATTGATGTGCCTTAGGACAATGCCAAGGATAAGTTGCTCCATCACCTTTCTGGGGATGGAGATGAGGCTGACCGGTCCATGATTATCTGTGTCTTCCTTCCTTCTTACCCTTTATGAAGATTGGAGTGTTGTTTGCCCTCCTCCAGTCCCCATGCACCTCTCCTGTCCACCATGACTTACTGAAGATGGTGGAGAGTTATCTGGCCTGTGCCAGCTCCCTCAGCACTCATGGGTGCATGCCATCAGGACCCATAGACTTCTGGATCTCCAAATTACTTGTTCCTTAACTGGTCCTTGTCAACCAAGGAAGACTTCTGTCATGCTTTCTTCTGGTGCCTCGGAAGTCAGGGGCTCCTGAGGACAGTCTGCAGCAGCATAGATGGAGAAGGTGGCAGCATTTAGTAATTGCCTTCTTTGTGTCCTCTGTCACCAGGGCACCCTCCTCATTCAGCAGAGGGCCTACACTGGCTCTAACATTAGCTTTTCCTGCAATGTATTTGAAGAAGCCCTTTTTGTTATCCTTGATCTCCTTTACAAGGTTGAGTTCCAGTGAGGCCTTAGCCTTCCTAGTTTCTTCCCTGCATCCTCTGACAACAGTCCTATACTCCTCCCAGGTGGCCATCTCCTCCTTCCATGAGCTGTAGACTCTCTTCTTCCACTTAAGTTTGCTTAGCAGTTCCTTACTTAACCATGCAGGTCTCCTGGCTCCCTGAAAGTTTCCTGGGGAAGTATTGTGCCTTCTAATTTGCAGCATCTTGTGCCAAATCAGCTAATACCTCCATTGGTTCACCACCCTATTGAGTCTAACTGCTTCCTTGGAGGATGCAGTTTTGCAAAAGAGGAAATCATGTTACTTTAATGGGCTTTTTTGTTAATAGGTGACATGCACCATAGGCATTTTTTAGGATAGCTTTTACATCGTTCAGTGTGCCACTGTGGAACCTAAATCCTACTTTGGTCATGTAACTATTCCCAGTGTTTCTGATAGTATCTAAACCGACAAAACCCAGGATGCTCTGGAGCCATTTTCTCTCCAGTGATTATGGAGAGAATCTAGAGGCTTGACTTAAGAGAACATACAGATATTTAAAAGCAGGCAAGGTGAATTCTGCTTCCCATGTCCTAGTTCAGTGGGATGTGCAAAACTGTACCCAAAAGGACCCTGATGAATAGAATGTGCAACTGCCTTTAAGTGTGTGGGTGCACATTGGGTAGCTAAGATTTAACTGGGTGAAAAAACTCTTGCTGCTATACTGAATGCATCTTAGCATTTTCTTCATCCATGTCTTGCATTTACATGTAGTCCATATATAATAAATCCATTGCATTTCTACCTGCATTGCTATTTTAAATATCTTACTGATTATTTTCCTACTTACCGATTTCACTACATGATTTCCTGCATCACAACTAAACTAAAATGGTTTGATCTAGGATAACTCTTGAGCTTGAACAGACATTAAACCACAAGCAGTTTGTGGCTTTTCAAGACATTTTAGTTGTTTGTAAAATAGATGGTGTTTTAAAAAGTGTGAGAAAAGAAGATGAGCTAATCTTCAAATATATAATACTTGGGTTGTTAATTATCTTGCTTCTAGTCTGTAATTATGTCCATTTGGTTTCTTTTTAAATTCTTTGTTATTTAAACATTGAACAGACTGAAAAAAATAGAAATGAACTTTTCTGTAATAAAAATAAAATATTTTGGTTTAGCCTTGAAAATTGTTATTGACAGAAAAAGCATATCATAAAAGTTTGCTGATGAAAGCACAGAAATGAAGCACAGACATCTGTGGGAATTTATAGCTCTGCAGTCATCTGTGTGTGTGTTTGTGTGTGTATGCGTGCAGTGAATCAGCGAACAGTTGGGTTTAGGTTTTGCAATATGCCTTTGCATTGATTTGCTTGGAATACTGTTCTCTAGGTTTTGGATATAGTCAAGACAAGTGTTCGTGCAGTTCTACAGCGTGTCTGGAAGGCTCCAGACATTGAAAATTTACATTTGTACCGTCTCTTTAACCGTGTATTTAATCGCTTGCTTTGGAGCCATGGCCAAGGTCTGTGGAACTGTTTCTGTAATTCAGGGTAAGCTTATTCTTCTTACCTTACTCTTCTTGGTTTAAAAATCACAGCCAATGCTGGCATACTTTGTTGCTCATTTTCATTCAAGAAAAAGCTGTAATACATTGAACTTGTTTTTAAAATCATCTAAAGATACAGTATAACTAAAAATCTAACAGTGTAGGCCAACCATTTCAGTAATGGAATCAGACATTTAGTAATGTATTTACAAATATAATAACATAAGGGGAAAAAATGTTATTACCAAAGTATTTGAGTTTTAGGTCAACTTTTTCTTTGGATGGCGCACCATTTTGAGGCCAGACCACTGGAAGTGTCAAATGTGGACTTGCCATCAACAGAAATCGTTGTCACATCTATTTGAGCTTAAGACTTGGAAGGGAATAATTCAGACACAATTGCATCTGTGTGCAAAACGCAGTGTCAGTTTTGTGCTTTGCAAATAATGCATGTAAATTTCTGTGATGCATTATATTCACTGTTTTCTACATCCCTGAGAATTGACGTATGTAACGAACAGGAAATATCCACGCTGAGGTAAGCAGATGTTTTTGGTTTGAGGGTCAAATGCAAGTTTTTATGGGGAAAAGGAGATCAGGTCATATACTGAAAATTCAGTATCCTGCACTTCAATATTTACATTCCTGAAATCAAAGGCATTCATGTAAGGATAGATTCAGAGGATCAGGTGATAGGTATAAAATAAGACACCCCCACTGGCCAAATTTATTCATAAAATAAGAATACGAATGTTTAAATATGAAATATATTGCACGCAAAAAGATATTTTCTCTGTAACTATAAGTAATGTATAAAGAAGGGGAAGGGTTTTGATTAGTTTGCATAAGATGTTCTAAGAGATTTATTGAACATTCACTACAACAGAACGGGACACTGACGGATATTACATGTGCAAAGGAATCAGGTCCATTTGTTCTGTTCTTGTAGTCATTTGGCATATGCAGAGAATGCACATAATGCACTTGTTAATTCATTCCCAACAAAATGGTAACATGAAGAAGGAAGAATCTGAGAGGATCTCTCACTTGCATTTCAGCTATTTTTTTTCACCATTATCTTCTCATTGCTCAAGGCTTGTGCAAACTGTTGAGAGTCTTGTGGTATTTTCCTTGAGATGGGAAATGGGAATATGTAGATGCCAGCTTTAAGAGTTCCTAGAGCCAGGTATTTGTAGTGCAGCACAGTCCAAAAAGTGAAATAAGGTTAGAAAGTATTTCTGTGTTTCCAATTGGAAACTTGGTTTTTTTCTCCTTTTTCTTTCTTTTTTTATTTTTTTTCTAGTGTGTATATAATCCTAAACATCTGCAGTGTCTCTTCTTCATGCCTGACATCTTAAGTCCAAATTTAGTCTTTATTGTCATAAAATATTGTAACTTTCCTTTTTAACTATGCTGTTACTATTTTGAACGTTTTAGTTTGAAAATCTTCTAATATGCATGAAAAAAATAAATTTAGATTTTTTATTTCCCCTCTACAAAGAATGGCTTTTGTTCAAAACCTTTGAACAGCTCTGCTGCTCTTTTTGCTCAGAACGGTGAGTCTTTGGGTCAGCAGAAGAGTACAGTAAGGAGTAAGATTTCCCATCTGGTAATAGTTCCATTCATGCAGAACAAAACTCAGCTGACTTCAAAGTTCTTTGATGAAGATGCAGTTCCTAATGAATTGCTATGTATAAGATTCTAAAAATACCGTAGAAGTAATAGACAAATGTGCAGTATGTGTAGAGATGACTCTGCAAGTAATGTACTTAATACAGAATTCACAGAGGAAGACAGGCTGAACCTTCCCAGGACTTTTTATTTGGTGATAAGCATCTTTCTTGTCATGTAAATCACAAGCCAGAACGTATCAAAGCACCTTTGTAGCAGAGAGGCCAACTTTTCATCACTCTTACTCAGAGTTCATTGTGCCATTTTGAAGAACAGAGTGGAATTACCATGGGGCATGTGTTCAATTTGCAGTAGCATGTTGAGAAGGCATATTAATGTGTTAATTCACAAATAACATGAGGATGTAGAAGCATTGAATGGTTTTGGTTGGAAAGACACTTAAGATCATCAAGTCCAGCCATTATCTAAATGATGTTAAATGATTTATGCATCTTTTAAAGACCTCTAGGCATGGGGATTCAACCGTCTCCCTGGGGAACCTATTCCAGCATTCAATAAACCTTTCAGTGAAGAAGTTTCTTCTAATACCTAATCTAAACTTTCCTGGTGCAACCTGAAGCCAGGTCCTCTCATCCATTCACTACTAGGGCAAAGAGATGGACATTACCTCGCTACAACCTTTTTTCAGGTAGTTCTAGAGAGTCATAAGTTCTTCCTTCAGAGAGTCTCCAGACTAAATAGCTCCAGTTGTTTATATGAAATTGTATATTCATATATATGAAAAGGTACTAAGGAGTATAGTTCTTTGACTATTTGCAAGATATATGTCTTAGGGGAAGAACAGAACTAATAAATAGCCTTATGGTTTCCTCTTGCTGATTAGAATCATGAAATGGTTTAGGTTGAAAGGGACCTCAGAGATCATAGAATCAACCAGGCTGGAAGAGACCTCCAAGATCATCCAGTCCAACCTATCTCCCAAACCTATCCAGTCAGCTAGACCATGGAACTCATCTAGTTCCAACCCCCTGCCATAGGCAGGGGCACCCCCCACTAGAACAGGTTGCTCAAGGCCTCATCCAACCTGGCCTTGAACACCTACAGGGAGGGAGCATCCACACACCTGTTCCAGTGTCTCACTGCCGTCACTGTAAAAAACCCTTTCCTAACATCTAGTTTGAATCTCCCCTCTTCCAGTTTAAACTCATTACCCCTCATCCTGTCATTACAAGACCTTGTCAGTAGTCCCTCCCCAGCCTTCCTGTAGGCCCCCTTCAGATACTGGAAAGCCACAATAAGGTTTCCTTGAAGCCTTCTCTTCTCCAGGCTGAAGAGCCCCAACTCTTGTAGCCTGTCCTCATAGCAGAGCTGCTCCAGCCCTCTGATCATCTTTGTGGCCCTCTTCTGGACTCGCTCTAGCAGTTTGATGTCCCTCTTGTGTTTGGGGCTTCAGAACTGTACACAGTTATGTCTCTGCTAGGCATATGGTATTTTAGCAAAAAAACCCAAAAGAATAAAGAAACAAAATCTCAGTGAAATAGCCTTAATGTAGATTGTTCCATAAAGATACATTTGTTTTACTATACAGGCAATTAATAAGAGAAAGCTGGTAGAGCCAGGTGACTTCACGTAGCTATAAAAACAATAGCACATAATTGACAACATTGCAGAAGCAAATATAACACTTTTCTGGATCTGGTAAGGAGACTCAATTCTCATTAGTGGATGGAAACTAAAGTTACACTATAACAAATTGAGTTTCCTTAGGTAACAGTACTCATGATGCCTGTTGATCACAGTATAATGGAATATGAACTGAGTGTCCAGCACATAGCAGAGGTTGCACAGGCACGTGTATATGAAAGCTCATTAAAATTCACATACATATTTCCCAATCTCAGTCTTAGTTATTAAGGTAACTGAACACCAATATGTTCATAATCTGCCATAGTTATAGAAGGCCACATACTGTTCTTCACTGATAAAATCCCTCCTAACTATAGGTAAGCGATCATAGACCTTAAAGCCCAGAACTTAAGGAATTTATTGGGAGAGTTTCTTCCACAATATTTTTGAGATTTAAGGATTGAATTAGAATATAATTGTGTGTAGCACCCTGTATCTGTTGAACAAATATAATACTTAGAACTTAATCTTGCTGAATTCTGTCAACCACAACCTGACTTCATGACAAAAGAATGAAGATAGTAGATGAATTTCCATGTAAAAATACACGTGGAAGGTTCCCAGACAGGAAACAATATTGAGAAAGATGTATTAAAGAAAATAGTAGATCTTCAAGTAGTACAATTACTTTGTTTATGAAATTAAACAGTTTTGGTGCCATATAAGCAATTTCTTAATTCATTATATGGTTAATAGTGAAGGGGAAATGCTTGCATCACTTGAAAATTTGTGCACGGTGGAAATGCTCTAGGATTGAACAGTTTCAGATGGAACATACCATCTAGACCAAAGAGCCAGTCTGAAATATGTTAGCTATACATGCAGTTTATCTTTTAGTTCTTAATGATCATAATTCCATCATAATACAGCATAATTAAAAAAATCTCACTAGGCAGAAGCAAGCTTGTTTGTTCTTTGATGTTGTTTTAAGGACAAACTTCCTACGTCAGGTTTATGAAGTCCACTGCTGATCTCAGGGCTGAATCATCCTGGATGCTATGCTGAAGCCAGATGCAGCAAATTTTCCTCACCCTATGAAACTTGTCTTTCATAAACAAACAAAAATCCTCAAGCTTACAAACCCTCTGTGCTACTGGATGATGTTTTGACCAAAAAAAAAAAAAAAAAAAAAAAAAGAGGGGGAAAAAAAAGAAGTCTTTGTAGTGACTATATTGCCTACAGAACAGATGTAATGATATGTAATCTGGTCAGAATTATGCACAAACCAGAGTCTTGAGGTGTATGAGAAGAACTGTTGTCCTCTTCTGTGGTAAAGCATACTTGGTTTATATTGGATTTTTTTTTTTCCCTAAGAGAACTGGCTTTTTAAGGAAACAGTGTGATGGTCTGCATTGCAAAAAAAATGAATGCTTTTATAGATACACTTTGCAAATTGAACTTAAGTGTAAAAGGACAACCCCATGTGACCAGATGGAATAGCAAGTAGTATTTGAATGACTGAACGTAGGAAGTCTTTTCAGGTGATTATTTCAATAAGGAAGCAGAATATATCCTAATCTCTCATAAATCAATTTCATATTTGTTTCTTAGTGTTCTGTACTTGTATTATTATGCTGCATAGACCTTTAGAAATAATGTAGTGTTTTATTTTTATTAATTCCTTTAATATCACATCATGTTTGCATTCAGATGGCAGTCTTCTAAACTAGGTGGGGTTTGTTATTCCTGTTTTAAGACACATAAAATTAAGTGACAGTAAATCTTTATCTGCTAAACATAATTAATGGTCTTACAAACACTTCAGGGGAAAAACTGAGTGAAAAATGGCTGTTTCACATATGAAGAACAACTTCTTAATTTGTGTTTTGGTCTTCGTGTCTGTCAGCATTTGTGTTAAATAGTATAGACATTTCCTGTAGATGGGCAAGGTCTTGCTTTTTCTCTTGTTCCTCTTGTTAAATCTGATATGAAGCAGTAAAGTTCTCAGATTGCAATTTGTGACAGAACACATGAAGTTATGTCTTTTTGCATAACAGGAACTCTTGGGAAACCATATTCAGTAAAAGCTCAGAGGTGGTAACTCCTGAGCAACTCCAGTGTTGCCAACGAATAGTACAACTGTGTAAACACTGCCTGCTGGTAGTTTACAAATATTCATCAGATTCAAGAGGATCCCCAACTGGGATTAGCCCTCACTGGGATGATACAAGGTATAAATTTCAATATTCTCTTCTTAAACCATTAGTATAAAAGATATTATAGGAACAGCTTTTAGTGTTTGTTGCTTCCACCTTGCTTCTCTATGTTTTTAATTAAAAAAGCCAACAATGCCCCCCAGCATTTCAACACTTTCCTTGATCTTAAGTTTCTATCATTCTAGCCTCCCTAACCTACTCATGAAGTGATACCAAGAGACTTAATAGACACATTTTGTGTAAAACTACACTTAATAAAGTCCTGATTGCCTGCTGTCCCAAATAGCTGCAGCCAGGACTTTCCATAAAGTGAACTGAAAATTTCCTTTCTTCCCCTTCTCAGATCCCACAAAGTCACTGATTCCAGATATGCATTCCTAGAAGTATCCTAAAATGTATGATACTTCTGGGCTTCACATTCGCAGTGGGATGCTATAGGGGCACAGCTCCAGCCAAAGGTCAGGTAAGTGCCATCTGATTTACTGTATTGCACAGTTTTGCAAAGTTGATTTCTAAAACCTACAGAATGAAAGTTTATTATTTCATCTTACAGAGCATAAATGTGTTTTCAAACCTTGCAAAACAGCATCATATAGTAAAAAATTAGTTGGCACTTACCTGATTCTCCATTGGCTGATTTAGTTCTCCAACGAGATACGATAAGAATTATAAATATTGTCACTACAGGGACTACTGAAAATGCTCCAACTGTGGGAGTCAACAGTCTGCAATTTAACAGTCTTAGGTGGACAATTATATGTTAAGTTTCAAATTACTTAAGTTCCAAATTCTATCCATAATGGCAATTTGAATTATTGTGTGTATAAACTTACAGATGCTTTGTTTCTATAAAACATCCTACAGACATTATTTCATAGGAGGGCTTTTAAATTAATTCTTATGGTAAAAGCACATCTTTGTTATATTGTCTGTTAAAGTTATTTTATGACTTCATTGCTTACTTGCTATATCTCAGACTAGTTATTTGATTATACTGAGCCCTTTTTTTATTGTCATATGGATCTTAAGACATTAGAAACTGAATTCCTTTGGTCACAGCAGAAGCAGAAATATATTATCCACAAGACAAATCATATTCAATATTAACATTTACTGAGCTATAGCAGTAGTATGGTAAAGTCATTTGGATTAGCTAAGGCTAGAAAATCTGCAACACTAAAGTTTTTATTGCTTTTACTGTTAATACTGCAAAATTTTTTTCATCATTACCAACCACAAACTATTCAAACTGATCAGGTTACGGTAATGTACTGCAGCTAACAGGCTTAGATTAGGAAGGCAGTGAAAGAGATGGTCCAAGAGAATTTTGTCTTCTCCAGTTTCCATATTTCTTTGGGCCTCAAATAGAAGCTTATTTATAAATTTCACTGGCTAGAGAAATCTAAGCCCCCTATCTCCTAAATATCAGTGTCTTCAGCAATAGAGTGTCATGACATCTTTGATTAAAGTTAGTTTTTATATTAGTCTCTGCAAATGGTATAGCTATGCTGTGGATACAGCAATATCCTAGCTAACCACGATACTTGAATTTGTGAAATGAAAGATAGGTATGGAATTAAATGCTTTTGCCATTATTCCCCACAATTGTCATTAACTGTTTTTCTAGAAATGGGAGAACTACAGTACTATTCCATTTTTCACCTAAACTTCTGGTTTTAAAGTATATAAGAATATGTACTACTACTAATACGGTTCTTAACTCTGTAAAATTGTGTGAAATGCAAAAAGAGACTGGAGTATAATTTAATTAATGTGCAAAAAGTCATTTTTTCCAGAANTTTTTTTTTTTTTTTTTTTTTTTTCTGAGCACAAACCAATTTTTGTTTTCTTTGTGTTGATGAAATAACCATTTCTGAAATGGAAGTTTTCAAAGCTTACAAACAGATACCTCTTCAGCTGGCAAAATTTATTTTTACAGACAAGATATTTGTGATACTGTTTTTGTAGTTATCAGCTTTCCTCAAAACTGAAACAAACCAGATGTATACACTTTCTTGACACTGTTTCTATCCATGTGATTATTAGGATCAGTCTTTTAACTTATTTGTCATTAATCAATATGATTCACTAGAGTGATGAAACTGTTTTTATGGAATAGTTTATACAGTCTGTTGTTCCAGCCTACTATTGACATGATTCATGATGAAATGCTGGTTTAGTGTGAATATTATTTTTGCATAGTTACTGTGCTTGTGTAACAATTTCTACAATTAACTCTTGGGAAATGATTATAGGAAAATATTTAAGAATATGGTAAGTTATTGTTTGTAGTATTACATAAACCACAGTCTGTATAGTTGCCTGAATTTAAAATGTAAATAGTCACTGGCGTGTCTTACTTGTTTATAGTGTCATTGTTTCTTGCTTTACTGAAGGTGTGGTGATATTCTCTAATTCTCTATTTTTAGAGAATTAGAGCTGAAAACCCAAGCCAAAAACCTCTGTTTTTCCCTAATCAACTTTTTTTATCAGCTGGTTAACATCAGTTGCAGCTTTTACCTGGTTTAAATAGAGAGTACTACATTAACAGTGAACACTGGATGAAGTACTAATATTTGATAGTGGTGTTACACAGGATGTCATTGATTTATTTCTTGAGTTGCTTGGAACATAAAGGACTGGAAAGAGGTTTGATCTTCATACATCTTGAAATTTTAATAAGATTTTCTGAGTTTAGGTATTTTTCCTGAGTTATTAGCTAATGCTCAGTGCCCCATATGTTTTAGAAATGGTATTTGTCATAAATAATTTCTTGCATACAACAATTATAAGTTCTGATGCATGAGCAACTAATCGTTTTGCTCTTGACTGTCACTTTGTCTGTAAACTAGTATATTTTTCATGTTCTTTCTAGGTGTTTATTGCCAGGACCTTCACTGTTCATCGTGAAATCATCCTCATCCAGCCTTAGTGGCACTTCATCTGGAATGCCTCACCCTAACATCTTGTTCACACAGAGATACAGCCACTTGTGAAGAAAAAGGAAGTTTGCTGTTCCTTTGTAAATAATGGCACTCCATTTTTTTAAAAATAAAATTTGTGATGGAGCTAAATACAAGCACTGTTACATATTCACTACCGTATTATGATAACATTTAGCTGGAAGCCTACTGTAAAACCATAGCTTTTCTGGAAACATAAACCTCGTTAGGGTGTTTACACACATGTCAATGTGTAGATCTTGCTAGGTTTGTAAGTGATTCCTTCCTACTAGAAACGTTATTTTTGCTGCAGAAGATATAAAATGGACTTGATCTTGAAGATCCTATTACAACATTATATTATTTTGTAAGTACAATACTTTGACTTGAATATTATTTATTGTAAAGTTAGACTATTTATTGTCTCAGATGCACCCGATCCTTTAACAAAGCAGATGATTTAAAAACTAGTAGAACAGTAAGTCTGTCATTTAAAATAATCTGCTTATTTCTTGGACATGTTTGAAATAATGGCCAAAACTGTAAATCAAACCTAAAGCAGACAACTTTTTACTTCTCCTCTGAAATTACAAGATCTATTTCATGCTGCTATTTTTCTTAAAGGATGTAGTATCTTCTAGCCAAAGTGAAGGCGTCACAAACAGTAAAGATATCAGTTTAGGCATTGAGTTTCTAATTGGATTCTTGTAATAAAATGGAAGCCAGTGTTTGTTATCGGATTTTCATTCACATTACCTATGTCCTGTGCCTTTATGTTTCCTTTGGGAGCAAGCAGTCATCTCCAACTCGCACAAGCATGCATAGTACATAGTTTTTCTGTTTTACTGCACGAGTGGTAAAGCAGACATTTTTAGGAAATACTGCAGCTATAATGTATTATTTCAACCTTAAACTAACTTTCCCCCCCCCCTATTTTTATCATACAATCTAAGAATATATCCTTGCAATAGACAGTATTTTCTAGATTGCTGACACCTTTAAATGTTGGAAATATAACTCATTAGAAACTTCTCATTCAGATTCAGCTTCCTGGGCCTGTTTGAAGGGTGCAAAAAGAAAATGTGACTGAACAGGAACCTAGTATTAACAGGATCTGTGACTTGAAATCATCATTCAGACTTTGCTTCATACAGCCATTCATCCCACTCAGCATTGTGCCATAGGAGCCTTATTCATTATAGAAATAATTATGATAAAAATCAGTTAATCTAGATTTAAAAAATATTTTTTTAACTGAATAAAGAACAGAGTAATTATTATTTACCAAAGACATGTTTACTTTCCAATCACATAACCTTGAAACATGTTTGTAAATTATCAATTTATTTCAGGTATACATAAAAGCACTTGGGGGCCAGTTCACCTCAGGAGCAAGTATGTTAGAGAGTTTTGATATCCAGGGATTTAAGAGACTTAAGAAATTGGAAGATTGAAGTTGCCTGGAAATGATTTTTTAAAAAAATTCTAGCCATACCATCTGAAAGTGGAAGTCTGGGTGAGATTTTTGATGCCTGTGCTGTAGTAGCTTTGCTGTAGAACTGCAGAATATGATAAGACTGAAAACAATGTAAAAAACCCTCTTGAGATCAACAAATATAAACAGTCTTCTGGTCTGGAAAAGAAGTATTTTTCAATTTTTTGGTGGCAATACTAGTTAAGTAATATAGTATGTTCACACTAATTCTGTATCTGTTTTGGTCCACACAGTGACTACTGATAAAGCATACTATACATAATAAATAAATAAATATTGAATGCTGTAGTTTCTCTCTTCTTGGGGCAGGCTTCCATTATATTCTGCTTTTGGCCATAAGGATAAAACCAGCTCAAACAAAGCCATAGGGTAGTAAGTTCACATGCCCCTTTTTTTTTTTTCCCTTTCAAACTACATTATGATCTGTATTCTTGATGTCCAGTGCTGGGATGGGTCACTCTATATACAATACTCCACCAACAGAAAGAGGGCTACTGACCATATCTACTTGGTATGGACAGATCTATAATAAAACCCTAAACATTTAGCATGCACAAAAGTGGACCAGGTGGTTGGTTTACATCTGATGTTACTTGGTAATTATTTGTATTTCTGATAACCTTTCCTGAAGTGCTTCTGTGTTCCTAATAATGTGTGCATCAATACTTTCAATAAACGGTACGATACACTTTCCTGCCAGCTCAGAACCAGTGCAAATGGTCTGTGGGTGAATTATATGCTGTAACTAGAGTTTGGCTCAACATAGTGCCTCAGGTGGAAGCATTTATTCTTCTCTTTCTGCAGAACAGCAGCATTACTTTATGGTCAGATAACTGGGCCTACTACCTGAGCCTTTAACTAGTAATTGGTTCTTTCCTTGTGTCTGAACCTTCAGCCTGATGACTAGCAGAGCTGCTGCCCCTTCATCTTAGCCTTGTCATCAAACCTTTACTCAGAAGACAACAAATTAATCAAACATGGAGGTGAGACCAAAGTCGTAAAGGCCTTTCGTAGTACAGCAGGATCTCAAGTCAGTTTCCAAGCACTATGAGAGCTGTAAATTAGAAGGAAAAGAATTTTTTTACCATAAGCTAATCTTTACCCATTTGAGACACAAAATAGGTAATGCATTTGTAACAGTGTATGATAATCTTCCTAGCTTAAAAAAAAGTCTAGCACAGAAGATGCTCGATGGCTGTAACACAGGGGCTGTGTGTTTTTAGCCTATGAACAGCCTGTGGCTGCCTTCTGCCCATGCCCTGGGCCATGCCCCTGTGGTGCCAGCATGCCTGGGCCTCTGGCCGTGGGGCTGCAACAGGTGCAGAGGTGTTAAGTACTGGTGCCGTTTATTGATAACCAAGTTTCCCCCCTCCTCCGATGTTTGGTCAACAATGTTGCCACTTGCTGAAGTTTCCTATGTTCCGTACGGTTACACATCCAAAGAGACCAGGCTCCAGAACGGAAGCGTGCCCCTGGCAGAGGCAGTGCTCGGCGGATGGGATCTTTCTTCCCAAAGGCGGCACGCAGGTGGCGCGCGGAGCAGTCCTCCTCAGGGCGCCCGCCCTCGTGAGAGAGGTGCGCGAGGCACGGGCAGGGCCGCAGCCTCGGAGCGCTTTTGGAGCGCCTCAGGAGCACTGGAATCAGATCCCGAGCAAGGTCAGCCAGGAGGGATCACGGTGAGGCAGCTGGGTTTGCTCCGGCAGTTTTCAGGGTTCGGCACATGGGCAGGAGCAGCTACGTTACATCCCGGGCAAAAACCGTTAACAATGTGGTGACCCAGGCTGGTCACACGTAAACAGGTCTCTGGTTGCAGGGAGCGCCAGAGCCTTTCACTTGCTATGGTAGAGTGCGGAAACAACACCTGCAGAATAAATGGTCTGCTCCACCTGATAGCCGAGCTAAAGGAGGAGGTCGAAAAGCTGAGGACCACAACGGATGTGTTTGAGTTTCTGTCCCTGGAGACATTCAAGATCAGACTCAGTGTAGCCCCGGGCAGCCTGATCTAGTTGGACCTGTCCTTGGTGACCGCAGAAGGCTTGGACAAGAAGACTTTTGAGGGTCCCTTCCAACGCAATGCAATCTGTGAATCCGTTGCTCCTATACTTGGCGCAGGCGGGAAGTGCAGGCAAAGGCTTCCCCCGGCCAGTCGTCGTCTGGCCTTTCCGCCGCCCGGTGGTGAGAGCGGGGATCGACAGCTCGGGTCCCTTTGCTGAGCTCGGCGAGCGCCTCCACCCTCGGGCCATCGCCGGCCCACCGGTTGCCGACAGGTGCCTCGAAGCGGGGCTCGCGGGAGGCGGCAGCAGGTAAGGGACAGCGGAGCGGGGAAGCAGGTTTCCGGGGTGGTTCAGGCTTCCTAAGTTCTTGGCGTGAACGTACAAGGTGCAGGGCTTCAGGTAAATTGTCATTAAAGATATCTGCCCTGAATGTCCGCTGTTTGAAGTAAAGTGAGTTACGTATGGCAAGCTCATGAGTAGGTACTTGGAAGAAGCCCTCCTCTGGTGCGACCATCGCACTGTGGACACTGGTTCACTACTCCGTGCCCTGCTTCTTGTATTGCACTAGTGCAAGGGCAGGAGGAGCAGTAGTAAGGATGGGCACAGAAATGCAACTTATGAGACTATTCAAAGACTTCAGGATTTACTTGTGGTCCAAAGAGTAAGGAGATGCATTTGTGAAAGCCTGCTTTGCTGAAGTAATGTTGAAGGAAACGTTACTTCCAAGAACCCCTTGTAAATAAGGGTACCTCTTTGGTAGATTTTGCCCTTGGGTTAATGCCTGTCTGGAAAGGAATGTCTTGTCCTCTTTATGTGGAAATTAGTCTCCAATTGTTGATTGTCTATGCAGGAAAGTAAACAAATTAATCAGCTTTTAAATTTACATTGGAATGGTTGCTAAGCTAGTCTAGGATTTCTAGATCACATCCACTTTTAAAAATAAAACCATAATTACAGTTTTTTACTTTGTATACTCAAGTGAAAAGACTGGACTGAATTTACAGTTATAACATCTAATTTAGGTGTTAGCAAATGTGAATATTTGCAAGTTAGCTTTGCATACAGTGTTAAAACAGTTAACTCGAAGCTGCTGCATTTATTCCCATTTCCAGGAGACAATAACTGGCTGTGAAATGGCATACTTACTGGAAAATCTTTCACGCTAGCATTTGCTGAAAACTTTTCTAATATTTTTCTGTATGCAGTAAAATTCCCATGCATTAGTCGTTATTCTGCATCTGTCTTTGTTCTCTGCCAACCACCTCTGTAGCTCCCTACATTGTTAACACGGAAGAATCATTGTTGGTGTGTAAATACCTTTAGCACTTTACATCAAGAGTAATTTTACCACTTATATACATGGAACAGGAGAAGATTCTGCTTGTAGAGAGGGGTTTGTGGTTTTTTTTGTGGGGGTGCTGTTTTGTTTTGGGTTTTTTTTTTTTCTTTTTAATCTCATCTCTTCTTTTAAAACATAAGACAACATTTACTTAAAACTCTTACTACTGAACTTAGAATTACCCTCCTTTCAGCACAGATCTTATTGCTCATGCTATAAAATAATGTGGTTAAAATCACTGGGTGTAGCCCTTAGGTGTCCTCTGAATGGGTCTGCAGCCAAGTGGAGTCTTTGCCCAGCTGAATTAGTGATTGGCATTGAGTCTACTTCATATGCCGTGCTGGCTGAGGGTGGCAGTTGTGAAGTAGAGTGGATCCCAAAAGGGCTATGAAAAGTCAAGGCATCCAGTTAGAAAATGCATTATCCTGGAGCAATTTCAAATTAAAGGTTTTCCTTTTGCCTGTCTTGTAGAAATGATGTGTTCTGTTTCATTTAATTATTTTTTAACTGAGTTGCGTGGTGATATCTGACCATGCATAGTATTATACTCAGTTGCACTTGCCACAATTCCTCACAATCCACTATTTTTCTGAAGAAGGACAGAGGATCCTATCGTCTAAACAGAAGCTTTACATGTCACGGTTCAAAAAAAAAAAAAGTTATGCCATATCTGTATTGAAAACCTCTGATTAGTGCAGATTTTTTGATCTGGTGTAGGTATCGGAAGTGTTCGGTTGCCATTGCACAAAAGCAATGGGATTAATTTACTTTGCAAAGAGATATGCAGCTCTGACTGACACACAAGCGGACTCAGCCATACTCAGCAATTGTGCATCTGGCACAAGAATAGGCAGAGATGACACCTTGATGTTTCCAGGAGCACTTGCTCCCCAAGCAACCCTTGTGTGCAGGCACCTCTCTGCTGAGTACTGAACTACACTTGTACTAAAGCAACCCATACACAGTATCCCTTACCAAGGTAATAAGCTAGTTGAACAACTAAACCTTGCTAGTGAGGAGTAATTTGTCCTATGCAGAGAACTGTGCTTTCCTTGATAGCTAAAAAATTAGGGAGCATTGTGCGGTGTAGACACACTTTTAGTAACAACTCTTATTGGTAAATAATTGGCATTATTTGAGATATGTCAAGCTCAGAAAAGTTGGACTTTCTTCCAGGCCAGCTGCCCTTTCCCATTCAGCCCTATTAGGTGATTCTGCTGAGTGTGGTCACTGGGCATACAGCCTCTGCCTCCTCCGGGCAGGGTTTGTGCTGCTCATGGAAATGAGCTGCATTTCACAACTGGGTAGGATTCAAGCCATCTCATTTCTTCTGATTCAGAGAATGGATAGCTGCATCAGAATGACATAGAACTAGACAAATAAATAAGTTCATCTGGCACCTCAAATAATTTCTGCCAGCATTGGTAATCTGGGCCTGACAGCATCTTTCCAGTCTTTAATTTGTGGAATGATTTGCCAGACTAATCAGCATGAATACCTATAGAAGTGCGGGTTGGGTGATATTCAGGGTGCATTAAACATCACTATGTTGCACCCCAAGTGTAAAGTTTGTACAAAACTTTATTTTTGTCTGCAGAATTTCAGAATGCGTGCTCCTTTTCTTTTACCACACCATCTGGCTTAGTTTTGAAACACAGGACATGGACAAGGGCTAGCTCCCAAACTTCTTCAGCCATGACATGCCTTTGACATACTGAGAAGCTTAAATACTCGACTACATATCAAGCATGACAGTACATGCTAGACAGGTAGCAAGAGAAGGTTTTTTTTTCTTTTGGAAAAAGCCATGTGCAGTGCAGTGGTTTTGTAGTCACCTGCTTGTACACAGTTGGTAGCTTGCTTGCACAGGTCGTTAGAGCTGTAGGAGTAGTGCAGCTGTTGACTCTGGCAGAGGAGGGCACATTAGCAGACTGTTCCTTCTGAACTGTGAAAATCTGCACTTTTTCTCCCCTTTCCTCCACCTGAGCAGGCTGGGGGTGTGAACAGTGAGATTTGTTGTGTGTTATAACGGCTAAATATTAACAAATACTAGACTCCTCAATTCAAGAGGGATGTTGAGATACTGGAAAGTGTCCAGAGAAGGGCAATGAAGCTGGTGAGAGGCCTGGAACACAGCCTTATGGGGAGAGGCTGAGGGAGCTGTGGTTGTTTAGCCTGGAGAAGAGGAGGCTCAGGGTTGATCTCATTGCTGCCTACAGCTACCGGAAGGGAGGATGTAGCCAGATGGGGTTCAGTCTCTTCTCCCAGGCAACCGGCAACAGAACAAGGGGACAGTCTCAAGTTGTGCTGGGGGGAGGTCTAGGCTGGATGTTAGGAGGAAGTTCTTCCCAGAGAGAGTGGTTGGCATTGGAATGGGCTACCAAAGGAGGTGGTGGCATTGCTGTCCCTGAAGGTGTTGAAGAAAAGACTGGATGAGGCACTTAGTGCCATCGTCTAGTTGATTGGACAGGGCTGGGTGATAGGTTGGACCGGATGATCTTGGAGGTCTCTTCCAACCTTCCAGCCTGCTTGATTGAGGAAAATGCTTTAATAGCAATATGAATTACCGTGTTTAAACTATCCCGTTATGCATTCTCATCTTTGTCTGAATATGTCTCCTTTTTTTTTTTTTTTGGTAATAGAGAACATGTCACAATTGCCAAAGCTCTGTCCAGTTAATATTATTTGTAACATCTCTGCCTGTAACACATTTTCTTTCCAGTACACAAATATATGCATTATTAGCAGTAGTAGAAAACCAGTTTAGAATTAGAAAGCTGAAGTAGTGGGATGGTTACTCTTATTCAAGCAACATCCATTTTTGGGAAGAAGCATGGCTGTCAGGTGAGCTTTTGGAATGATAGGGTGTATTTCACAGTATTTTTTTTTTCTCTTGCATAGGCTACAACAACACTGTGGAGATAGTGTTACTGGATATTGCAGTCAAGTTCATAAATTGATATAGACTTTTATTTGGCTGCCATATAACCTGTTCTGCCATTCTAGGAGGACAATTGTATATCTTTTTTTGTATCTTTGTCATCTCCCCTTAGTTGCAGTTTAACTTGCAGAGCCTCAGCAGGAAGTGTAACACCGTACTGCAATTATTTAATCAATAATAAATTGTACTTCCATATGTTGTGCTGTTGTGTTCTACTACTTTTTGAAGAAGATGTAGCATCTTTCAGAAGCTACTGGTGAACCATTACTCTTCAATACAGTCTAATAAATGAGGCCTAGCAATGCTCCCTTCTAGTTTTCATAACCCTGTAAAAGTTTTGCAGCTCTGTGGGGAGAAACGTTTTCACAGGTTGGTTGTGTTGGTCTCAAACTACTAATCACAGGATGTTAGAGGCTGGAAGGGACCTTGAAAGATTATCCAGTCCAACCCCCTGACAGACCAGGATCACCTATACCAGATCACACAAGAATGCATCCAGGTGGGTTTTGAATATCTCCAGAGAGGGAGACTCCACAACCTCTTTGGGCAGCCTGTTCCAGTGTTCTGTCAGCCTCACAGTGAAAAAAAAATTCTCATGTTTCCATGGAACTTCTTATGCCTCAACTACCATTCATTGCCCCTTGTCCTGTCATTGGGCATCACTGAGAAGAGCCTGACTCCCTCTTCTTGGCACTCACCCTTTACATATTTATAAAAATTAATGAAATCTCTTTTCAATCTAATCCTCTCCAAACTAAAGCTATCCAGCTCTCAGTCTCTCCTTATAAGGAGGATAAGTGGTGATATTATTTCTAGTTCTGAAATCTGTATGTGGAGATCTGAAAGCAACTGAGCCATACAACAAAGCACCAATGTACTCCAGATTGCTGTCATACTGCCTATGCAGCATTCTTTCACCTTTCTGGTCCTTAGCAGATGTCATCAATGTCACCAGTTACACTGCATGCAGCAATCAGCCTTTCAAGTAGCAAAGATGCTAACAGGGCCTGCATCAGGCAGAGGTTTTCATCTGCAGGAAATCCCCTTCCTCCCAGCCCTCTAATGCTGAGCTTAATTTATATTTTGGTTCAGTAAGCCTTCATGGGCAAGCTTGTAAATGGATTTCTGCTTTCTGAGAAGAGAGGACTGCCTCAGCCTGCAGGGTATGCTTGTTGAAAACACTGGTAAAAGAATCCATTTCCAATCTCAAGCCTTTCAGCACAAGAGAATAAAGTTTTTTGGTGCCATGGCAATAAAGGAATTACTACAGCACCACTGATGATGATTTTTCTTAACTACTGTGATTGTTACTGTTTTCTGCAAAATTGTTGGGGAAGGGAGTGAAAATTTTCTCAACTTTTTCTTGTTGCTGAGGTCACATGAGAGAGCAATCTGTCAATAATTACCCCAGCCCTTTTATACTGGTAATTGTTGTTTGCTGAGAAAGTTTTCTGGAAGCTTTCGTTCCTGTGGACACTTTCTCTTTAATGATGCAAACCGCCATACATGTACTTAAGAGAAAAGTAGTTTTCTACAAATTAATGTCAAGTAAGTGTGTATATCATAGAATCAACCAGGTTGGAAGAGACCTCCAAGATCATCCAACCTATCACCCAGCCCTGTCCAATCAACTAGGCCATGACACTAAGTGCCTCATCCAGTCTCTTCTTGAACACCTCCAGGGCCAGCGACACCACCACCTCCTTGGGCAGCCCATTCCAATATATATGCATATGCACACTTGTAGTGGTTTTGGGGTTTCCTTCCCCCCACTAGATTAACCAGACTAATTCAGCTGGCTGAAATTTAAGAAATGAAGCTTTATATTTACAGCTGGCACAATTTACAAGCAAAATACATACAATATATACAGATATATTTACAACTATATACAGTAATATGCAAAAAAAAAGTAATATAGAGATACAAAACCCCTCCCAGCAGTCAGAGTGCCCAGGAGGGAATCCCAACCACCCCTCCCCCTTCTTATCTCAGAATCTCTCTTACATGCAGGGCAAGGTGGAAAAGTCAGCATGGGATGTTAGAAGCAGAATGATTAGTTGGGAATGTGCAGGTTTGCCAAAAAAGTTAATGTGGTGACAGCCAGGCAGAGACTGCCTTTATCTTTGTTTATGTCCTTGTTTTTATGTATCTCAGCAGAACGAATGGGTAATATAGACATCACTATGTTTTCTTTTCACAGCCAATATTCTAATTTCTCTTTTTAAAATATTCCAATTTGCCTCAAAACACTTTTTTAAAAAAAAAAAATTCATTTCAGCAGGTGGAATATAAAATTCAGCAACATTAGTGCAATCAGATATTGTCAGTAGTTCTTGTAGATGAACTCTTCTCAAACTACAAGTAGGCATGCACCAAGCCCAAAGGCAAAGCCGGCCCTGCAATGCAACTGCCCCACTGTTTGCAGGAGCTCTGAGAGGCTGTAGGAGCTGTGGGCAGTCAAGCTACTGAGAAGATGGGTTTGGGCAGCAGGAGTGAATGAGTTTAAGCTGTCAGTATTAGGCTGGCAAGTTACAAGGAAGTCTGTCATGCAGTTTCTGGAAAATGTGTGCTTTGAATCAAGTTCAGCCAGGATTCACTGGGTTGTGATATTTCTCTGAGTAGTTGCTAATATGAGGGCATCTTCTTGAACTATGGTGGATTGCACTTAACAGAAAATGCTTTCAGGACAAAGCCTGTAATTGTCACATACAAATCAAAGATGGCAAGCCTAAATCTACTAATTTTAAAAAGCAGTTTGTTTTTCCTACATGTTTTGAGTTGTGTAGCATCACTTGAAAATTGCATTTTTAGTACCTTTTTATACTGCAACACTAATATTTTGTGTTATGCAGGAGTCCAGAATGTCACTGACATGTAACTTGTATGAACTAAATATGTCACAGATAACTAGGGGATTAACTTGCAAACTTAATTCATGTAATCTTAGTGGTATGGGGAAAGTATGTGGAAGAAAAAAAGGGAGATTATCAGAGGTATAGAAAAGCCAAGTATTTTCTAATTACTGCTCCAGTTAAGGAAGCAAACCCCAAACTGTTCTCAAGCTCCCCCCAAAGAAGTTATCTAGTTTAAACTGGTAATTGCAATTAAGAACATCAAGAAGAATTACATAATGCTGCTCCATTTTGCTATTAACATCTTAAACTTTTTCTCTGTTAAAACTGAAAGAGGAAAAAAAATCCAAAAAGGATCTAATTAACTGGTAAACCTGAGTGTTTATCAGCTGTAAAAATGATTTGATTTCCACAGCAATAGGATATGTCAACTTGCAGATTTTAAAGATCAAAGTTAAATTAATTGCAAAACAGTGCTTGGATACTTATTTATTTATTTATCAAATAACTTTTTTTAAAGCTCAGTATTGAGATTTGGTACTTAACCTTGTATTTATTATGCAAGATGTAAATTAAAAGGCTAAATAATCTGTGTGACCCCGAGTAAAACCTCAGTAGTAAAAAGTTGCTCTCAGATATATCAGCTGTGTCAAGAGACTGTAACCAGCAAATTTCTGCCTTTTGTTCACAACAGAGCTCAGCTGTAACTGAAATAGTTTTGGTTAGGTGTAGTTCAGATCAGCAACAGTGTATTAACCAGTGTGAACTTTGCAGGGTCATGGATGTAATGGGACGGATCCTGCCAGCTGCAGAAAGTTCCAACCTGAAAGACTGAGTGGAGCCTCAATTTTCCCTTTGTTTTGGTTTCCAGGCTGTGGCAGCTTGGCAGCTTCTGTCCTGCTCTCTGGAGCTGGCCTTCAGGGTAGCATAAACGGAAAACGGACAGGATGTTGAGCTGTATGGCGTAGTCCTTCCAGGGGATCAAAAGACAATTAATAGTGTTGAGTAGAAAGTTACATTGTAGTTTGTTTGGGCTAGTATCCAGAGGGATGCAGCAGTGGGTGGTATCTATGGAACAGGCAATGTTCTTGGGCAGAGTGCTGAGACATCACTGTGACTCTTCCCTTGACTTAAATTTGTGTTACATGTTTGAAAGATTGAGCTCTTACACACTGCACTTTTAAAACATCCTTGCTTCTGTTATAGGTGGGTCTCACAAGTGACAAGTCTGTCTCTGAGGGTAGCAGTAAGGTGAAAATCCTTGTTCTGAAATTTGCTTGTGGGAATTCATATACATTTCCTTTGAAACATCGCTATCTCCTGTGTCACTCAAGGGGACTACACTACTCCTGTCAAGGTGCTGGCTGATAGTATTCAAGCAAGAAACAAAGAATTATGGCTATATAGCAGATTGCAAGAGCACCGAATGAAATTGTGAACAGTGAGTGTAGACATCAAGCACTTCGGCTGTGATCCACAAGGTTTGTCCTTGTGCTGATCTCAGGCATCTTCTTGGCTTTTTTCCTTGTGGTACTCTGAAGTAGTGGAGGTTTGATACTAGGGTTGTGCTTGAATGCATTTTGTGCTATCCAAAATGTGGTCCTGTGGCCACATCACTGCAGAGGGACTGCTGCTCCAGGATGGAGTTCTGAAACTACTAGCAGGAGGAGGGGACTGAGGAGAGCTCCAAAGTCCTTCCATAACTTTTCACATCTTTTGATCTGGGGGCAATTTTAAGTTTCATATTAGATGTGTGTGTTTGGGTTCTGATTTAAAATTGAATTATGAGTTATTGTTTTTGTATTTGATGCAAATAATACTTTCAATAAGGTAGGTCTTATTTTACCTTTTGTTTGTTTGCTTTGGTTTCGGTGATATAATTTCTGTGTTACTGGTGATCATCTTTTGTCTTCTGATGTTATAACCTCAACTTTTCATATCACCAAAATTTTATTCTGGCACTCTTAATATCAGCTTCCATTATTACCACTTATCTGATATCTTTTCCCCTAAGATACACTATAGTTTTGATTTTATTCCATGTTGCAGAGATACATGTTTGTGCAGTTAAACAGCTAAATTCTGCTCCAGAGGTGTGGTTCTCTTTATGAATTCCTCTGTTGACTGAACTATAGCTTCATTAATATCTCTGCACTGTTTCTATGTAACAATTAGTTTGGAATTTCACTCATGAGAGTAGGTGCATTGAGTGTAACGTCTGGTTATTCCTGAGGCAGAAGCTGTAGTGGAAATACTACTCAAATGGCACGGTCACGGGAATTCTCCTATTCTTACTCTCTTCTGTTTATGGATGCAGCAATTTGCCTACACAAGTTCCCTCATAGTTTTTTTAGGGAAGTTTTAAAGATGTTCAGAAACTCTGATCTGATTTAAGTATCGCTTCCCGGTGTGATTTCATTTGATTTACAGATTAGGTGGGTACATCTGTATCATGCAGGATAAACAGCTTTTCCAAATGTATTAAAAGATAAGATTTTTTCCGAATATCAGTAAGTTCTTCAGTAGTTACATTTTTATGCTTATGCAAAATCTGTGTTTTTCTTTATTTGTTGTTCACAGAAAAAGGAAGACAAAGCTTTTAAACTATGGCGGCTAAAAATGATATGCCAAAACCATTGATATATATCAGTAAAAGAGAAAAGAGTTAGAGATGCTGAGCATTTCATTTTGTGCCACTGAAATTCATAGAACCATTAAATGTTATTCTATGTTAATGAGGAATAATTCTCATCTGTTTTTTACACAGGTTTAAATGCTGTATTTTAGGTGCTTATTTTAAGAAGATTGTCCTTCATTGATTAGGCTTACTTACAAAAATAAATGACTAAAGTATTTGCCCTCCTTTAGTATCTGCAAGCCCATGTGTACCCTAAGGATTAGTCTCTTTAATTTAGATTATTTGCCCCAAATGAGAAATAGCCTGAAGGTTACTCGGCATTGTGTAACTACCACATGGAACTGGTTATAAACGTTATTGCTGCAGTTCTGTGCAGCCCAGGTGGAAAGGACAGGGATTATTATTAAACATTTTTATAGCATAACAGATGCACAGGCAAACAGTCTAACACAGAGGAGAGAGAGGAAATAGGACAACAGCTGAGGAAAACAAGGATATAGAGATGTCACTGGTGAGAAGGTGTCAGGCAAGGAGGAATTTAAACCAGCTGGTTTGTGAGTGTAGGAAGGCCCACTGAGAGTGAGGTGCAGGGGAGTGTGTGAAGTGGGAAGGGCTGTGTTAAGATGCTGTTCTAGGTTTCTTCTATAGGGATGATGATGGGGTTCTCTTAATGAGACAAAGCATGAAGTGAATGGGTAGGCTTTAAAAATTTTCATATCCCATTTATTCTGCTACTGTGCTTAAATAACTGTATTTACACCACAATTTTCAGTGAATAGTTTATTGTTTGCTGAGTTTTGCCTTTTTTTCCTGTCTTAACCTCAGGAGTAGGCTGTCAGTACCATACAAATGAACAAATCATACTTTCCCCCTCAAATTTATTCTTCCCTTTTAACATGCAGATTTTTAACATTTTTGTGCATGTAGATGTGATATTAATCACTTCAGTAAAGTAGCCTGTGGCATATTTAGACAGCCTGACAAAGAGTTAGGGCAAAAGCAGCTACCTTTTTTCATCATTAGCTATTTTTTATCTGAAACAATGATGAAAAAATAGTCAGGTTTTTAGGCTCATTTAAAATCAGAAGGTAAGGATTGTTTGTGAAATCAGTTTTGGAATTAGAGTTGAATAAATATTTATTAAGGAATTGTTGCACAGAGAAATTTGTGTCAGTACTGCACATTCACCAAAAGAGAGCAACATAGGCACACTGTAGTGCTTAAGGCAAGTGGCCATTTTACACTGTAAGCAGGAACATACTGTCCTCTGTTTTAGAATCTGCTATACCTGTTTCTGAATATGATAGATGTGGTGCAATTATTAGTTAGGTTTATGGCTGCTGATGATGTATGTTTTATGGATCATATTTTTGTCTTTCAGATGTTTATATACAATTTTTCCTCATTCATTTAGATTGCTCTTAGAACACTTGTTTATATATATGCTGAAACATTGCTGCCTTTTTTCCTGCTAAAAACTTTTCAGCAACAGATATTTAAGCACTTTTTTTCCTGAAGTCATTAAAATGTACTTAGTTTTCTTAAATGCTTTGGCATGATAGCAGCTGTATTATTGTATGACTTGAAAAAAAATCTTTTAGGCCTAGAAAGGTGCATTTTTTCGTATTAATGATTGTCACCCTCCTGAGCCATTGTAGAGAGTGCTGTATTTTACATTCAGTTTCATTCTGCTGAATAATCCTTTTAGCCCCAAAACTAATAAATGCATGCAGATATAGCAAGATACTTAGGTAAGCATATAGAAGTTTGTGAAGTCTCTTTCCTAGAATATTATGTCCATCTTGAGTTAGCAACTATGAAATTTTTTGAAACAGAACTAGGGATAAGGGAATTTGTAATGCACAAGGTTGTTTTCAGACAAAAAGTACCTATCTGAAGTCTGAAAAACCTACCTGTCCCATTTCTTGTAACTTGCATTTGAGACTGATTATTATCCAGTTGGTTGTTTACTTTGTCTATATATTGCTGTACTTGTGGTCTTTAGCTAAGGTGAAGGTGTTGAGGGCATGGTCTTGTGATCTCACTTGGAGCAGCACTAAATCATAGGATCTATGTAGGCTGAAACAAAGACAGCTGTTACTGCAGCAGGCAAGGAGAAGGGGAGGCGTGAGCAATGTCTGTCCGGCACCAGTCTGAGAAGGGCAGTTTTATGTCTCTATTGCACACAGGAGAGGAGGAATGGTTTGACTCTTTTCTCCTTGTTTTATTTCCTGTGTAGACCAGAGGCTGAAATAAAATGGATTCAAGTTTGTTGCAGCTATTTTCTACCAAGCCAATAGAAGTTCTCTAAACTTTCCACTTGCTTCAGTACAGTAACACTGAATATACACAGTAGACCTGTTTTTGAGAGGACATATTCCAGCGATGGTGCTGTTGCTGGAGGTCTGATGTGCAGCTTGTGCCAGTGGCTGCAGGGAAGCTCGACAGCACAGATTGTCCTCAGGCAAGTCCTGAACTCTGCAAAGTCTCCTGAAAAGATCTTCCAGTCCAAACGACTTTTCTAGAATTTGCTTAAGGGGGTCCAACAAAATATCAGCTGAATGACATCTTCAGGCTTGTGGAAAACAGCTAAACTGAAGATGTAGCAAAAACAATCATGTTTATTAGGAATGCAGACAATGCATAGTAACAGAAATCAAACATGAGATGTATGTAAAATAAGAGTGAGTTTGAATTGAAATGTGACCAGAGGCGATGTAAATGGTAGTATGCATTTAATAGAAACCTCATATGAAATGCTTGCAGGAGCCAGGAGCTGCTAGGTATGTGGGTCACTGAGAAGAAAACTTTGTTGTTCTATACTCTGGATTCTTGAATGTATGTGCTCCTATTCAGTTAAAAAAGAAAAAAAAAAATTAATACCGTCAGAGTTCAGTTTTCTGTGAAAGTTCCCTTCAAAGAACAAAGGGATAGCTATGATAGATACTTGGTGTGGGAGTGAGAGTGTGTTGGGCTCTGGAGAGCTAAGCAAAGATACAGAAAGATTTGGCTGTGCCCGAGGCTTTGAGCCTGTGTTTGTTTGTTGTGGTGTGTCTGTTGGAATAAGTAGCTCTTCATCGGAGACCTCTGTGCACAGAAAGTGACCCCGTGAGTGCCAGACAGTCTCTGCCCCTGAAAAGCCACTTTCGCATCTCTTTGCCAGCTTCACAAAAGCATTGGATTGAAGCAGTTTTTCACTCCCACTGGAAAAGAAGTCTGAGTAACCTGCCCAAAGTCTCAATGTAGGGACTGTATGTAAATAAGACAAAATGTGTGTATATTTACAGACCTTTGTGCATGTACACACATGAATTTTGCTCAAAATATTTAAATCCAGAATACTGTGAGAATAGATTATTTGATAAAAATATGTTTACCTGACTAATAGCCAAGACATGAGCCTTCTCCTGGCTATTTTTAGTCTAAATAACTATTGAAATAAGTATTCAAAAGAAGCATAGAGTAATAATTCTGAGGCTGCTGAAGCATTTAAGACTAAGGGCTCTGAATGCTTGACATCTGAGATCAAAATAGGGCAGGAATTTCAGAACTATGAGCTCCTGCAAAATAATCTTGGCTAGTTTTGTGCAGAGTGAGGAAACACTCATTTGGACAGAATCAGAGGTGTTTAGCATAGTTTAAAAAGCTGAATTCAGAAAGGCTGCTGTAGGGCCTAATGCCGATTCCCAATACGTGACAAGAATATTTCCTCTCTGAATAAGAATCGTCGTGGGTTATACAGGCAGACCAGGGAAACCAGATGATGGAGGAGCATTTGCAGAAGAGACATCTAAACAAAAGACCTTCAAGGTTTTTTGAATCTACATTTTCATACACAGGTCTAGACAAGAAAAAGGACATTTCCTAGAAATTATTTTTTTTGGTGAAAAATCTTGAATCGTTGAACTGACTTTTTTTTTTTTTTTGACTCACTATAGTAGTTGCATTGATGTACAAAATCAGGAATGATATTTTAACTATCGTGTAAACTGATCAATGTGAATTAAACTGCCTTCAGTGTAAATGTCAGTGGTATATGCCAGGTATGACCCAAGTTATATATTGGTCAATATAATCTGCAGTGTTATTGAACCATTTTTATTTAGGACAAAGTGTATACTTTTCATGACTGTTGCTGCTCTATTCATCTACCAGTGGAAAAATTCCACTCATGGTGCTCTGGTTTGCTGGAATGCCAACAGTGAAACTACCACTCCTAGACCAAAAGCTCTGAGGAGTTTCGGTAAAATGAGAACATGCTGCCTTTAGGTTCCCTCTCACTAAAAGTAGGGAGAAATTGAAAAAGGGAGGACCCACTGTGTAGATGAAATGATGTTTATGAAGTGGTAACAAATGACTGTATCTGTGCTGAGAGATTTGTGTGATGAGGAAGCATCTTACTATACACTGAATCAGCACATAAGTTTCTTGATTTAGTTTGCACCCTTTCAGAATTATGAGCTAGTGCTTTAAATTGGAGCCTCATTGCTCCAAAATGTGATAACTTAAGCATAGCATAACAGTTGGGGTTGATCACAAGCAGGGAATACTTGTCATGGTCATAGCACACTCCTGTGAAGGTCAGGTTTGGGAGAAACTTTAAACACATGTATACACACAGAGATACATGTTTATGTTAAAAAAACACGAACAGCGACACAAAGATCTGCCAGCTGTTCCTCCCTATTTTGGACATATTTATTAGTAATACGAATCTGCAATGGTCTTCCAGATCTCTCCTGATTTTTAGTCTGTCTTTTCTTAGTTTCCACCTATTGACAACTATTTTCTGCTCATCTATTTATGCAAAGCAGAGCCTAAAATGCTTTCTGCAGTTGGTAATGGAATTTCTGGCAAAGGTAGAATTCAGCTGCTGAAAGAGAGATATTATTGGAGAAACTTCCAACTCGACTCTTGCTGTGTTTGCTTCTGTGATTTGTTTGTGTAACACAGCACTGTAGCTCTTTCCACCTAAACAGTCCTGCATCATCTAGCCCCCTGCTGTAAGGGTGAGATGTCTAAAAGAGCACAGCAGGAGTGTAAAAATTGCACATCTTGAAGATCAGAATGGACCAATACAGAACTTACAATAATTGTTTAAATCTGTAGTATCCAACTGGTGGTGGAAGACAGCTTCAGACTTCCACTTCTCATAATGATTTTAAGGAAGCTGCAGCCTTCCAGCCATGTAAGATGTGAATCAGGAGATGGTCACTGCTGTGCAGTACCCTTCAGCAGCAGGATGTGGACACTGCTGCCACACCGCTGACAAGATATAAATATTACCCAAGCAAAGCATGTGAGCAGTGGGATGGTATTAGGCATTTTTAATGAAATTATTCTAGCTTTTATCTTATACAGAAAAACTTCCTAAGATCAGCAGCCATTTAAAATGTGTTTGAGCATTACTGAAATGTTACATGAATTATAATTTCTTATTTAATTGCTATTCTTTGCATGCTGTTGGTGATTCCTGGCTGTGTAAATTATAGCTAAGTTAGGCCAACCTACAAATCCTGATATTTTTGCATAATCTCTGTTGTGAACAGTAAAAGCATGTGTATTCTGCTAATCCATATTCAGATACAAGCCTGCAGTCAGAGCACTAAATATAACTTGGTTTTAGGCCAGGAAAAAAAGTTATAAATTTTTCCCAGGAAAACACACTTTGAAGCAACTGAAATATTGTCTACTTTGTGTGTTTTTGTTTTTAAAACTGTTTTTAAATATTCTACAGCAGACATTCTATCTGTGAAAAACAGCAGGAGAGCTTTCTTACATAATAGTCTGACAGATGTGTCATGGTATCTAATCCTTTAAACCTCCAAAGCCCTCTGATAGTGGATGTTTTAAAAGGCCAGATTGAAAAGCATGTTGCTCTTTTATTGAGTCTTTGCCTTCAGTGCCCATTCCGCACTCAATTGATTTATTTTGCTAAAACAGAGTACGTGATGACTTGAAGTCATGAGGAAAAAAAATAATCTTAGAAAAGAGAATTAAAAATGCCATTAAAATAATTAATGCCAAGTCAAAACACCATTTAAAACCTGCATTTACATCTAGATCTTCTCTTTCCAACCTGTTTTCTGTGCTTTCTTCATGATTCCATCAAGAAATAAATCAATAATAATTACACACACAAAATGACCAGCAGACTTGCAACTGAACCATCAAGATTTTCACATTCCTTAACTATGCAACCATGTAATCATATTACTGTAACTCTTGTACTCTTCCGTCTCAGGCCTCACTGTGCCTTTGAGCATCGTGTCTGAGTACACTGTAGGCTATTCGAAGTGGAGGACTCTGTCTTCTACTGCCTGAGTAAGCACCTGGTGTTCTTTTTAAAATAACAAAGTCATTAGAATAGTCTTTGCCTCTTGACTTATTTTAGCCTTTTCTGTTCCAGTGCAGTTATAACTTTCATAATCCAAATGTCAAAGAGAACATGAATTCAGAGGATCAGGGTTTTAGTTAATCACATTAAATAAGTTCCCTTGATAGTTAGATACTGCAGCATACAATCTTATTTCAGCTAGCAGGAATTTTGGATGGCTGAGGTTTGGATAATCAGCTCCTCAGTGCATGTGACTACTGCATTGTTTGCCATAAAACTGTGTTCTGTATACTTAAAAAAAACTTACCATGTAACTGTTCTGTGGGAATTTGATCTGAACTTGTATCCAAACTTGAAGGAAGCAAAGGTTTAGAAAGAAAAGCTGATTTACTTGGAATTTTTGACATTTTCAAATATGCAATGTGGTATTAAATGCATAGATTAAAACCAGTGTTTTAAGATACATAAGAACACTTAGAATTTATTTTTAAAATGTTGTTAGCATTTATTTTCTCAAAACATAGTCTTTCTAGTTTTTATAATCCTTATTACTTTCAGTAAGGCAATTATTTAGGGCTTTTTCTTTGAAATGTGAACTGACTTGAGATATCTCACCTGATGAGGTTATCAAAGATTTGTGAAATGACACTCTAGGACTGAGAAACTAATCATCCCTTTGATGACACAAACTGATCTTTTTCACAAATACAGCAGCTAACCTTGACTTTACACATGGTCAGGTTTTATTTTAATTTTTTTTTTTTTGGTGGCTTGAAAAGAAAAAAAAAACAAACAAACTTGAACAGAATCCTGTAGTGCAGTGATTTCTTTTTCAGTGAGGATTTCTCAGTGATTTTTAGTTCTGTTCAGGCTAAGTTTTTTTTTTTATATACCAGCTGTATACACATAAAATGTAAGATAAAAACAAAATAGGGCAGACAAGAAATGAAGATTTTGCACAAAGACTTTTAGGTTAAAGTGGTTCTGCCAGTCTATCAAATGTGAAATACAAAATTAAAGAGGTCTTTGTTATCTAAGAGGCACATGTTGCATTACAGACAAGAGCTTTTCTTCATAGAGATTTCAGTGCTATGTAAGGATGGCTTCCATGTTCTGCTCCCTCTGTACTTGCTCTGACTTTCCTGTGGAGAGTTGATGATTTTTCAAATTACCACCTGCCCCACTTTAAAAAAAAAAAAAAAAAATTAATTTTATTGCTGTGTGTGTATTGATGGCAGCTTTGTGCCTAAAATTAGCATTTTAATATTTGGGCTTAATACTACAGATCCTATAGCTGTATATTCCTCCTATACCGATGAGACTGGATAGAGGAATTTAGATTGTTGCCCCAACATTCACAGACACTGGGAACAGAAATAAGTGACCTGGTGTAACTGTTGCAATCTAGGCAACACCTGACAACGTCATGCTAGATGTGATTGTTGAGGACTATAAAAGAAGTGAGAACGTGGAAAAGAAAGAGAACATTATTCTTTTTCTTTCAGGCTGATTGAAGTAAGAGAAACCTCTGTTGCGTAATTTGATGCTAATTTTGCTGTCTGCTGAATAAAAAGAGTTTTCAGATGCAAGTTTTCTGGAACCATTTAATTCCAGAATTGGTGGCTTAATTCTGTAGGTCTGTCCTTTTGGTCCCTCTGAAACAAAATAGCTATTACTGGGGAGTGGAGCGCCTCCACGGAGAACTGTTACAAAACCTCTATTGTATATACTTGGGCAGCTATTTTGGTCAGTTTAATTTAGTTGTTGTGCCCTCAAGCCTAAATAGGATTTCTTTTTTCCATTGCTGGGAACACTAACAGTTAACCAATTAAGGGAACACTATACGTCAGCCCTGCAGTACATAACAAGGTGAAGGGTCTGCTCAACTCTCCTGTCTTTAAAATTTTAAAATCTACCTTCTGCTCATGTATACAATATGCCAAAGGAAAGGAAGAGGCTGTGATTAACGTGCTTTGTTTTTTGGAGACTCAGGCTTTTCTTTGTGGCTTTTGAATGATAACTCAGATTCTCAAATGTACTTGAACAACCATGTAAGCCCTTAGGCATTTGATTTGCCTTTTAAGTGGCAATGTTTTTGAAATAATCCAGCCCTTGCTACCTCCACCAGTTATGAATACCTTGTGTCCAACCATTTGTTTGAAGCCTGAACCTGTAGCCAGAGTTCTACAATGTGATCAGCAAAGCTGAATTGCAGTAGCATTTTCTGAGCTGGCAGCAGCTGAATGCTGCTCATGCCACACAAAGTGGATGAAACCAAGACCTGAGGAACTATGGCATGCTGAGGTGTTCTGATTGAAACACATGGCCAGAGTGAAAAAAATCCAGTGGTGGTTTGTCTATTTATTATTTACTCTGGAGTATAAATTTGATTTTGGGTTTCTGGTATCTTAGGATAATATCCTAAATAGCGACCTCTAGATAAAGTGTCTTTTCTTATTATGAGTATTATTTATAGCAAGCAAAGGAATGTCAACAGCAAATAAGCACTTCATAATTCACAATATTTTGGTGAGTTAGGATTTTTATTCGTACTTCACCCAGATGCTTTGAATGTTAGAATCACAGAATCAAGTCCGGGTTGGAAGGGACCACAAGTATCATCTAGTTCCAACCCCCCTGTCATGGGCAGGGACACCCTCCCCTAGATCAGGCTGGCCAGAGCCTCATCCAGCCTGGCCTTAAACACCTCCAGGGATGGGGCCTCAACCACCTCCCTGGGCAACCCATTCCAGGCTCTTACCACTCTCATGGGGAAGAACTTCCTCCTCAGTCTAAATCTCCCTACCTCCAGCTTTGCTCCATTCCCCCTAGTCCTGTCACTCCCTGCTAGCCTAAAAAGTCCTTCTCCCACTTTTTTGTAGGCCTTCTTCAAATACTGGAAGGGCACAATAAGATCACCTTGGAGCCTACTTGGAGCCTCCTCTTCTCCAAACTGAACATCCCCAACTCTTTCAGTCTGTTCTCATAGGAGAGCTGCTCCAGCCCTCTGATCATCCTTGTGGACCTTCTCTGGACACACTCCAGCATGTCCACATCCCTCTTGTAATGGGGGCTCCAGAACTGGATGCAGTACTCCTGGTGGGGTCTCACCAGAGTAGAGTAGAGGGGGAGAATCACCTCCCTCGACCTGCTGGCCACATTTTTCCTGATGCAGCCCAGTCTCTGGTTGGCCCTCTGGGCTTCAAGTGCACACTGCTGGCTCATGTTGAGCTTCTTGTCCACCAGCACCCCCAAGTCCCTCTCCTCAGGGCTGCTCTCCAGCCAGTCACTGCTCAGTCTGTATTTGTGCTTGGGATGTTGTTGAACCTTGATGGTTATGAAGTATGTAGATTTTTGCTTGTTCTTTGATTACTTCTTTTATAGTGGGCTTTTTCAGGTGAAGAAATGCAGCTCAGTTCTATATGTTTAGCAGGCAGTTAAAGGGTAACAGTCTGTGGACTGGATCAGTCACTTGAGCACCTAGGCCTCTGACCTCTTTCCCATGTCTAACATGTAGCTGCTGGGAACTTCCCACCAAAGCTGATGTTACACTAACCAACCAGTGCCTGGTGGCTGGGATTTGAACAGCTCAGCATTACCTATGTGAGTTGCTCTTGTGGATCAGGTCCTTCATTTCCCTGCACCTCTTCTCACCACTTGTAAAACAGACAGAGAGCCCTCCTCATATCAGCATTGCAGGATGAAGATTAGAAGGTAGATACTGCATTGTGCTAGTCGGGACCATGCAGGCATTTCAGCCAAGTGTGAAATGGCTTTGCTAAGCTAACTGCAGAGGTGCACTAAACTCGCAAATTTTCACATAAGTTAGTTTTGGTTTAATCTACTGATTCTGTTTGGATCTTTATTCAAAACCAGCTGGTTATGTGTGATGAATGCGCACCTTTCACAACTGGCCTGCACTTTATGAAACATGGTCATGAAACACATTCACTGTTCAACATCTAGGATCAGATTGTTTCTATCTAAATACATGGTTGATTGGTAAAGCTATTATTACATTAATTTTGCCCGGGTAATTATCACATGACAATTTCTTATACTCCTTTCAATGTTGATGGAAATGAACTACATCAAAATGTAACACATAAGATGTTACCTCCATGTGGAGTTCTAGTTGTGAAAAAAAAAATCAAGGCTTGATTTAAGTATTTCTGATTTTTGTCACCCTTTCAGTGATATTTATATCAAATGTATTCAGGAAATACATTTGCAAATAGGAAAAAAGTTACTGTAATTGAGCACTGTTTATATTTTTGTGAACTGTTTACTTACTTGAAGGCCTACATTAAAAAAAAACAAACCTCAACTGTGAGAGCCCCATGGTTCTGTTGTCTCGAAATAATGTGTAACATAGCTGATCTGAATAGACAGGTGGATGGCTTTGGTGGACTGTAATACCTCTGGAGGAGAGCTGCTGGTCTGGCAGAATGGCTTAACAATGGAAAGAGATAATTTCTGTGGGAATTCCTTCCTTATTTTACAACCACTGCAACAGTGCCACAGAAAGGCCAATGGCAGACATTGCACTTGAGTACTCACCTCTCTGCACTCTCAGTTGGTACACCTCTTTCTGTGATTTCGAGAGACCGCCTTCCCCCTCCCTCACCAAAAGGGTATAAAAGGACTGCAACTTCCAGGGTCCATATGCTGTATCTACCACAGAAGACCCAGCTGGAATGTACACCCACCACTGAAGGATTTGGACTATGCCTGTGGAAATATCATTGGATCCAAGGAGTGGTGATATCTTTCTTTTCCCCTGACTTCTTAACTCTCTCTCTCTTATTTTCTAGTTAGCTTTAGTTCCTAGGGATTTTTTTAATCTTAGCATGACCTTCCCTGCTGCCCAGGGTTGGCTTGGGATTCTGAGTTGTGACAACAACAAACTAGTTCTCTGATTGCAGAATCCCATTATAGCACTTCCAGATGTTACCAGATGCAATATGTTGCAACACAGCTAAGCCCTGTGCTTCATTGCTTTGGATACTAGAGGGGCCTTCAAGAAGGAAACATAAACCAGAGGTTTCCGGAATAGATGAAAGCTGAAGGACATGAGGACATACAGGCAGTGCCTTCAGATGACATATCATCCTTTCCCCTTGAGGGGAGGTGTGCACTGTTCCCACCTAAACATTTAAAGACATTATAGACAAGAGATACATAGGCTGTTCTTCTGCCTTACGTCTATATTCCGCTGTATATATAATGACTCTAATTTTAAAGAATCTTCACAGGTTCACTGGATTTATGTATTTGTCAAAAGATTACAGTCACTGAGAAATTGCTGAAATGTGCAATGGCCCATCTGTCCCCAGTTAGATTCACTGCTATCTTTCTACATCCAAAATTCAGATGTCTGAAAATCATGCAGTCAGCTGGCTACAAAATGGTGTGGGAGAGCACACATAGTATTTCTTACACTGAAGATCTTCGTTTTGTTTTGGTTTTAAATGAACTAATTACACCTACAGCCGAGAAGGGACATAGGAGACCAGACACTGGAGTAGCTATCTAAAAGATATATGACCCTGCTCTGATAAATAGTTATTTTAAGTAGATATTTTAATCTAACTTGATTTTTAGAAGTAGTGCTCTTTATCTGGAGCTGTGGTACCTAGAATTAGGTGGCTTATACAGAAAAGGTGTGCAGCTGCAAAAGTCTCGCTCTGGGAAAGAAGTGTGACAGCCAGGCATACCCTTCTGAACTGGCAATTCTACATAGTTTTTGTGGGATGTTCTTTGTGTGCCACTATCAGCAGTAAAGATTCACCAGGCCAAATTGCATTATTGCTTACATCTATGAATAGCCTGTGGGCTTGTGCAGGTGTAACAGGTTGGAAATTAGTGAAATTAGTAACTCTACTGACAGTTCAGAACAATGTTACAGTGTTTAATTGCCCTTACAGGAAAAAAAAAAAAAAGGTTGTTCTTGTGTTTAAGTTTCTTGTATTTGCTATGGCCAAATCCTGTGCAGTTTCTAAATAAATCCCATGGTTATAACATTAAAAGTATTTTAACAATCTTTCCTCCCTCTCCTATTTTCCCAGCATTGTCTGTAGCACTGATTTCAAGTAATACAGCACAGGAAGATTTAAAGATAGTCTTTTGTTCTGAAAAAGGACCTCAGTAAGAGAAACTGGACTTGATTTTAATACTGAAAACCAATATTGACAACTGTGTACTATTCAAGTCTGAGCACTGATGCAGCTCTTTGTTGGCAGTGTCCTGTGCAGTGAAGGTCACAAAGAACATGGGTTCCTAACGAGGCAGAGCTGGAGTTTGAGACTGGCATTAATTAATTAATGTAAAGAGAAAATCTCTCTAGTTTCTGTTTTAGCATGTTTAATCTGATAGATGTAAATCTCTTCAGCAGAGGAACTCCACTGAAATGAATGTAACAGCCAGACCTTGTAGCATTGAATGGTTTTCCATGCTACTATTAGCTGTCAGTTGTTTTCAAGATTTGGATTACAGTAAAGTTGCCTCCAGTATTTGGATACTTGAATGTTGATAGCTTCTGAAGGTGGCAATGGATGTCTCCACATGTTTTCCACTGTGGTTCATCTGGCTTACTATTGCAGATGCTGCTTTACAGTGTATTCCAAGGGTTGTAGTTCCCCTCCCCCCCTCCCCCCTCCCCACGAAGCTCTGATCTGGAGTGTTCCCTCTCACAGTTCATATGGAGAAAACTTGTTTCAGGATGAGGATCTGAATTGGGACCAGTGGTCTGTGCTTATTAACAAAAATGCTTAGGGAGTGCAGATAGGTTAATTGAAGTTAGTTGTGTGTGACCAGGTTGGTTTGTCTTTAATCTCTTATGTTTAAATTTTATATGCATGAAGACAGTTAATCCTCTTAACTGCTGTAGACTTTGAATGCTTAGTAAATAAGTGGCCTCTTTAATTGATGCTATGGTGTTTGCCTGTTTGAGACAAAATAAAAGAGCTACATTGGGCCTTGAGGGAATCTTCCTCAGTGTAGTGAGAGGTTCTATTATGTAATAGGCTTAAGAGTCTTCCCAGCTCATTATTTTTATAGCACTGTCTGCTTTTCTCTTTTAAGACAATGCTGCTCTTTTAGCATCAACAATTTTGAGATCAGAGAGCACTTCCTGAGTCGAGGCAAATTGAGCAAGATATTTCCAGCACTTGACAATCAAAGGTGCACTTCTCATGCATGCAGGTTAACACTACTTTTTTTTTTTTTTTTTTGGGTTTTTTTTTTTGGGTTTTTTTTTTTTTGTTACTGAATCTCCAAAATGCATTCCTCTCAAGTGAAGGGCTTGTTATCTTCACAGTGTGTGCAGTACAATAATAGTCCAGAGCTTATTTCTTTGCTGCAAATCATGAAGAGTTTTACAGAGTAAATATTTAGGGGTTACTTGCTGGCCAGCTGACCAATTGATATTCTGTACCAATAGATGTGTATAACAGTTTTAGTGAGATGTGAAGAATACCTTCTTCACTTTTAACTGTGCCTTGAATTTTGTTCAGGTAGCATGTTAACACATTCCACTGAGTATCATGTTAGTGGCAGTTAGGAAACACATCCTTGTTTCTACCAGGTTTCAGATCATACTCATGTTTCTTAAATCACTGTTCAATTGTTGTTTTGGTTTGGCCTGTGTGGTGAACAGATTAGGAGTAATAAGACGGAGGGGGAAGAATCTGACATTTAGAGATAATTTTTCATACATGAGGTATGATGAAGAAAGGGATTTTTATTTCCGTTATAAAGAACTCTAAAGTCAGGTGAGTTTCACAATAGATATTTTTGCCAGGCTGCAAATGTCCTCAGGATTGTGCCAGACAGCAGCTGAACCCAGATGAGAGTTGTCAGTGACTCAGCTCAGCTTTTTCTGTAGGTGCCATGCTCACTGACTGCCTCAGCTTGATGCTGCATAGCTGTGCTCTGAAGTTTTCATATCAGATTTGCTTATACATATAATCGTGTCCATACCTAATTTCTTAATAAATCCAGTCATATTTAATAGTTGGGGGGGGAACTAGTAATCTATTTTAAGTACAGTCTGTATGTCTGAATAACTTTTCTTTGAGGTTCTTAATTTTTTAACACAACTTTTAAGGTCAGTGGTCCAACTGTGTAAATTATTAAACATTACTGAATTTTTTATAACTTTCCCCAGCAATGCAGACTGGATTTTCCCTTTGCAATTCTTGGATGTGCAGTGTGGAGAATGATACTGTACATCTTTCGTTTTTTTTTTGTTTCAGATCACAGTTAATGTAAAATCCAAACTCTCATTTTACTAATTGTAGTAGTAACACAGAGAATATTTTGCTCCCTCCCAGTAGAATTGACCTTCTCTAATTTGTGTGGGGTTGAATACCAAGTACTGTTTGTCCCTTGCTTTGGGCTTTTTCTGTATCAAAGCTGAGCTACAGCTGTGGATGAGTCCTCAAGGTGGGAGCAGGAACTACCTCAGAGCAGCACTGCTGCAGCAGAATTTGATGATCTGCATTTCTGCTAAGTCTGAACTTAAAGATCTTGGCCCAGGACAGACTTTGGTCCTCTGAAATTGTGGAGGAACATGATATTGCACATATTAATAGGGTAACAGTGCAGGGGAAATTTTTACAAGGCAAGAAATGAAGTTGAGATCCATTTGAACTAATTAATGAATTAATCCAAAGAAAGCTATATGGAGATTTTGCTGGTAGCAAGTACAGAGATACATTTGTAGGGTACCTTTCAGATTGCTTTAGATTTCTGTAGTGATCATCATAGGCTTTGTCATTTGGAGATTCCTGGTCAGAGACCTTTATCTTCTGTATATGACCCCGATTGTTTTACTTCAGCATCTATGTGTCATGGTAGTCTTGTGGAGTGAGTGCCTTCTCTATGCTTTTGCTCCCTTAAGTAAAGATCAATCTTTAACAAACATGTGGCAACCTGAGTGAAAAACCCTTATGTTTGAGTAGGCATGTTTGTAAAGTATGTAATATGTGGAATAAAAAGCTGCTAGATGCCTCTGGGCTGTGAACTGCCTGGAGAACTTATCCCCTTCATCTAGACCCTCCTTCTCAAGAATCCCATAAAGACTGTTAATAGCTCACATCATGGCCACATGAATGACATGGAGTGCCACTGAACTGAGTTTGCTGAGCTGGCTACACAATTTACAGTGTACCTTACTTTCCTCTTCATAATTCTTTACTAGAAGAGATTAACAACTGTGAGTGCTGTCAGCTTCTTCCTTTATTTTTAGTTTGTGTTTTTTTTTTTTTTTTTTTTTTTGTTGGTTTTTTTTTTTTTTAATGTTGTTGGTGAGTGCAGTGCTTGTTATCCTTCCTTTACCACTTCCAAGGAGGGTAAATGGATTTACCTGGTACAGCATATTGTGATAGGCACACAGAATGTTGATTATTTATGGGAGAGCATAAACACTGTCAATCACTTGCTGTAGCAACAAAACTTGCAAGTCACAATGAGCTAAATTTTTCACTGTGCAAAATTTTCAGCTGGACTAGTTTATGCTGATGGGAATTCAGAACTATCCCTTCTGGTACTTTAGTGTTCCTCTACTTGCATGGACTGGGAATGTTTGTCTTTAGAGCAGTAATTTTGCTAGGTAAACGATAGCTTTAGTAACAGTTGTGTAAATTTGGAGGCTAGTTTCACTTTCCCATGAGCACATGTCTGGAACAGTTCAAATAGTTCTCAGTTGGAGACCACTATTAGAGGACTTGGTTTCTGCTTCCCTCCCAGTGGGTCTATTTTAACATTGTGCCTACATCACCTTGCAGCCAAAAGTAAGAATGCAGCTGAGTAATTGCAAGCATTTAAATTCAAATGTGAATTCAAATCTGCAACCATGACATCATTTTTGTTTGGGTCAGCCTTTGGGGTGCTTACTGCCCTTATTAATCAATGCAATGCTTTCCTATCAATGGCAGTCACATCAGCTGCATAACCAACAACTGTAAAAGAAGGTATAAAGCAAAAATACCATTCACTGGATTTTAAAACCCCTGAAATTACCACTTCATCAGGAAAAAGTTGCCACACACTTGACCATGCACTGGCTTCCCTGACTTCTGTAAATGTAGAAATTTTAGTGATACAAATATTCTATCTACCCTGTGGCGCGCTCTGATGTAAAGGAAATGTGGACCTTTTATTTCTGTGATATGTTTTAACAACTTGTTTGCTCCTTTCCTGATAATAATGGAAAGAAAGAATATCCGAATATCCACTCCTTTTATTTTGAAGTGCTGGAGCCATAGGGGATTTCTCTTTCTGTATCCTTTTAATGTTAGTGTTATAGAGGCATTTTGTAAACTTAACTTTCTTGTGTTTCATTGTTATTGTAAGAAATGCATTCAGGTAGTTCCTAGATGTACCTTATGATTACAAAGTTACAATTTCCTATGTAAGAAATCTTAGGGAAAGAAAAGGACATTAAGAATAACTTAAAATGTAGAGAATACATACCAAGCTAAATGAGTCTGCTCATGAGATGCATCTCATGCTTAACTCCATATAACAGATGCATAGCAACAGATGCCACGTTCTTCAAAACAGCAATTCAAACACAAAATAATCTTCCTTTTGCTTATCTGTTAACAAGAAGCCTAATTTTACGCTTTAACAATTTTATCTTTATCAATGACCTGGAAGAGGGAATTGAACACACCCTCAGTAACTTCGCATATGGCACTAAGATGAGAAGAGAGTGTTTGGGGTAGGAAGGCTCTACAGAGAGATCTGGACAGGCTGGTTTGATGGGCTGAGGCCAGTTTTATGAGAATCAACAAAACAAAGTGCTGAGTCCTGCACTGAGATCATAACAACCTCATGCAATGCTATGGGTTTAGGGAAAAGCAGCTGGAAAGCTGCTCAGTAGGGAAAGACCTTGGGGTGTTGGTTGATAGATGGCTGAACAATAGCCAGCAGTGTGCTCAGATGTCCAAGAAGGCCAACAGCATACTGCCCTGTACCAGAAACAGTATGACAAGCAGGACCAGGGAAGTGATTATCCTCCTATACTCAGGACTGGTGAGGCCACACCTTGAGTACCATGTTCAGTTTTGGGCTTCTCACTACAAGAAGGGCATTGAGATGCTGGAGTAGGTCCAGGGAATGACAATAAAGCTGCTGAAGGGTCTGGAGAACAATCCTTCTGAAGAGTGGCTAAGGGAACTTGGGTTTTTTGGAGGTTAGGAGAGAGACCTTATCAACCTCTACAACTACCTGAAAGGAGGTTATAGTGAAGTAGATGTCTGTCTTGTCTCCCTTGTAACAAGTGATAGTATGAGAGCAAATGGTTTCAGGTTGCAGCAGGGAGGTTTAGATTAGATGTTAGAAGAAAATTATTCACTGAAAGGGCTGTCAGACACTGGGGCAGGCTTTTTAGGAAGGTGGTTGATTCAATTCCCTGGAGGTGTTTACAAGATGCGTAGATATGGTGCTAAGGGATGTGATTTAACACCAGACTTGACAGATAATAGTTGGACTTTAAGGTCTTTTCCTGCTGAAACAGTTCTATGATTCTATGCTGATGGAATCGGGAAACGTACTGTTTTCTGATACTGCTGAGTGTGTGTGCAGACTGAATTGACCAGCCATTAGGTGTCTTGTAATGCCTAGCTTTCTGTGGCATCTCTGCCTTTTCAGGCTGAGTTACTGTGCACTGTCGCTGATCCAGTGCAAGCTATGAATGTTCAGCATTTCTGGATATCAGATGCAGATTGTCTCGAGCTAGGTGCCCCAAATCTTTAGAAAATGCTGCTAATTAGACATTTTGCTGGAGGGTGCTCTCTGAAAGCACCATGAGATAGGGTTACTGTGATTGAAGTCCCTTCTACTTTGGCATCTAATTTCAAAATGAGTGACAATAAACACAGTGCCTGATCAAAAGACATGCAAAGCATGTGGTCCCCTCCTGCTGCATATTTATATGTTGCAATGTGTTATAAATACATTTAACTCAGTAGAAACCATTGTAGTTTATATAAATCAGCTGTTATTGAAGAGCTAGCTAGTTCATTAGTCTGTGTGCTTCTGCATGTGTGCTGGGCTGCTGGAGGCAGAGAGTTTCTGGAGTGTCAGACCTGTGATTATCCTCTTGCATCCTTTTCCATTCAAAGGCATCAGTACTTAATTATTGAAAGCTATGCAATAGATTTTACAGATAGAATACCTGAATCTTTGTCTTTTAAAAATACCTTTGAATCAGTTATTAGAGAAGGAGAGAAATAAATAGGAAACCTGTGACCTGGGGAAAACATCTCTACTTTTTAGAAAGAGATAGTCCCTCCTTTTAATGTATTTTCAGAACATTTTGCACCAATGTTGAAGAAGGAAACTTTGTCGCTGTGTCTTTGTCTAAATCAACATGCCTGCGTCAGCAGAATATAGGGCCCAGTGATTTATATGTGATTTAAACTCGTAGATAAGTACTATTGCATTGTGAAAGAAGGAGCATGAGGATTTATTTGCCTTTCTTGGCATTAGGACCACTGGCACAATGTGGAATGGAGGAAGTTCTCCATGGACTGAGCAAAGTATCTGTCTATGACACAGTTTTATTTGAACTGTGTAAGAGACAGAATTGTAATTTTGGAGCTAGCAATGCATTTTCATTCTCTTGCATTCTTGCATGTCTGAAAGAGCAAAACTGGGGAAGTACATAAAAAGATAATTTCATCTGTCATCTACTGTAGAGTAATGTGTTCAGTGGAAGCACTGACCAAATATGTCTCTAACAGCAGGCTTCCTTAAAGGGGAAAAAAAAAAAAAAAAAAAAAAAAAAGAGGCAGGAATACAGATGTAATTTTCCAAGTACAGAAATAGCCCTTTTCCTTTGGAGTGCTGGCTTCTCTTGTGTATCACTACTTATTTGTCCAAGACACTTGTTTTTGTGAAGCTAAATGTTAACGATGGGAAAATACCTGTCAAAATGGAGAAGTTACTTCTTTAGAGGGATGGTGGTAAAAGGAAGGAATGCTGTTTCTCACCATCTGTTTTCCCTAGGAGGTGGCCCATGTGGAAAATTGCATGTATATCTGTGAAGTCAACTGCTAATGAGCCACTGGGGGCAGCCTTGGAGTAGGAATAAGAAGTCTTACCGGTCTCTTGCTCATTGTGCTTTGCAGACGTTAATGTTTGCAGTGTTCTGTGAGTTGATGAAACGTTATGTACAAGTATTAGTCTCTTTTATATATCAACAACAGAGCCTAGAAGCAAAACGATTTTCTCACAGTCACAGGGAAAATCACTGCTGGAACTTTGTATAACTCTTAGGGAAACCTGTTTGGCTGTCCTGCATTTACAGATGCATTGAAGTGATCCTTCTGAGTGTTTTCTCTGTGTGTCTGTGTAGTGCATACTGCACCTCTGCAGTAAGCTGCTCTGGCAACCATGTGGAGAATTATGAAAAGAAGCTACCAACAAGCAAGGCTCTCAAGTGCTCTTTTAACTTCGTAACCATTGGACCTTTGTTTTCAGTGGGACTGTTGTCCTGTTCAAATTAGCTTACACAGATCTTAGCACCTTCTGGAAGCCAGGTACACTCATAGGCAAGAAACTCTAAAAATCCATCTTTAACAAAGCTGCTATAAAGAGATTTGCACCTCTGCAGAATACAGAGCCAGAGGGCAGCTGTTATCTTTGTGGCTCATTATCAGGCTTTGTATGTTGGCTCAGGAGGTAGCACAGATCCACTAAACCAGAGACTCTGTAGATGTACATAACTGTCAGATTCCACTGAGTCCTGATTTGGGCACCTGTTCCTTTTCTATCTGGAGAACTAGCACATTGATAGTAGTTGCTGGTTTTACAGAAGAGAAGCCTGGAGGACTAAAAATAGTTTGTAATGGAAATATTTGTGGAAGCCTGGTGGAATGTGGCTGAGAGCTGTGGTCACAGACAACATGGTGGGATATTATTTGTGGGAAAATGTGAGCAGCTCACATTTTTTTGTTGTTTACTGACTGAGATAAATTAGATTAGTCCAATGAAATAAATATATTACTGCAGCTCAAAGAATTTAAGTTTATGGAAATGTTTACTCCCTGCTCATTTTGTTTAGTTACACTTGCTAGAAGATAACCAGTTTGACCTAAACTGCATATATTTAGTAATTTTCATCTGGCTTGGTCTGAGGACCTTGTTTATTTAGTGTCCTTGATGCACTGTTCTTAATAATTTTATGTATGCCATGATCTCAAAAGCAGACTCTTTGGGTATGATAAAGAGAATATTTTTGTTCTGAAGTATGTGATGAGACACACCTTGTAGAGAATATTTTCTCATGTTAGGCAGCTGCCTGGTGAATTAAACTGTACTGCAGAGCTTTGATCAGATGTTTTCAGTGTCAGGCTAAAGGAGTGGTGGTATAAGTGCTCACTAAATAAGTAAAGTGTTTAACACAACCCTGAAATAACCGTTTGGGACAGTGATATTTTAAATGCAGGTAAGATGGACCCTGAACAGGAGGAAGTTTGACAGCAAAGACTGTGCCAAAGAGCAGTGTACTTTGTTTATATATTCCCTTTTTGTTATAAATTTCTCACCCTCAACAGATGAAAGGAGGTTGTGTTTTTTCTGTTTTAAACATAGTGATACTATATGAAGAAACTTCTTACCCACACACTGATTTAATGAATCTGTAATTTTAGGCTTGTCTATTTGGAGAGAAGGGATTTTCCAACATTTCCTGAGGAGAGTGTCTGAAAAGCAATAACTATAATATTAAAAACCTCTAAGTCACCTTTTTCTCCTCACAGGAAATAACATAGCTTTCCTTGCATCTCCAGCAATATTTAATTATACCCGAATTCTTACAGAATGACAAATGGTAGGTTGTCTCATTGGTAGAAGATTTGAATTCTATGTGAAATGCAGATTGTATGGGCCCTGGATTATCTGGGCTTTGCCTATGTATTGAAGCTCAGAGAGATTTTTTCACTCTCCTTTGTACTATAGAAGACACTAAAAGAATACTGCAAAGATATGTGAAGGTATCAGGTTGTGTATGTTTATGTGCTCTTGACCATGATGTCTTGGCCTGATTTGTTATCTGAATACAAGACAACTCCAGTCCCTCGTGGGAGTGAGTGTGCTGAGTGGAAAGTGGTGGTAGATTCAAATTTATTTACAGAAAGCTTCCATATTCTTTCTGTTATTTTCCTGCCTTGGTGACTGCATGCACAAGTTTCTTTCTTGATGATGGAAATATCTTTGTGTCTCAGTCTGTGTTTCTTTTTGGGCATCCCATGATTAAGAGTCCTTTTTGCAAATAGCTGCCAAAGAAAGGAGCATTTGCTGGCTAGACTGTTCTTTGGCAGCAGGAGGAAAAGAACAGAAAGATAAGACAGGGGACCTGCCCTCCAGACAGGTTATTGACAGAATAGAAAGTTGTTTACAAGTTGGATTCCCCCAATTCTGAGCTTTGCAGGTGTCGTCTCAGTGTGGCATCAAAAAAGCCTGTAAGCCATCACCTCCTTGGAGAGCTAATGGTTTAGATCTGATAATCTATTGTATCCCCCACAGCAAGCTCTTGAGAACAGTGCTGGAGCTCCAGGTCATGCTTTCTGTGCGGCAATTCTTGTGGCTCGGAACAGTTGTACCAGAGCGAGCATCTTGTACCAGAATTGATCAGTCCTGCGTAGCAAGGCTAACTAAACTGTTTAGGGCTGTTCTGCAGCACAGACTAACACCTGCATTATCTTCCTGTTTGGCTGGATTGTACTGAGGGTCTGCATGTCCTGAGTAAAGCCTGGACGTGCAGCAGGGTCTCAGCGTCAGTTTTTAGCATCCGCCCCTCGATTTCGCGGAGGGTGAAGATGAGAGGCAGGGCAGGCCCGGCCCGCTCTCTCGCGGCCTTCTGTTACCTGCCAGCCGCTCGCCAGAGCAACGCGCTTTGCAGTGCTGCTGCCAGGAACTGCCCCCCTCCTCACATTGCGGCTTTTAGTGGAGGAGAAGCAATTCTCGATGGAAGTGTTGGGCGTTTGCCCCCGGGAGCCGGCGGCGCCTCGGCCTGGCCGATGCGGTGCAGCGGTGGGGAGGGCGGCCCCGGGGCGATGCGGCAGAGCGCCCCGGTGGCGACAGGTGGCGCTGAGAAACTGCACAAAGCTCTTCTTTCCCACTCTACCGGCCTTTTGATTATCAGTTTCGCTTAGCAAATTCAGCTACCTTGTTTCGAAATGCTTTTGATGACTACCTCATCTCTCAGTTGAAACTGGCCGTGCCTCACTGCTTGCCAGACACCAGGGCCAGCTCTGTGGTTCCTTTTTATAGTCGTCATTTGGAAAACAAAAAGCAAGCAAACAAAAATTTGTAGAAATCACCACCTCATTAAAGCATTTATTTTTGTTGTAACTACTGGTAACTCTGAATGCCTGCACAAATCAGACCTGAATAAAATTCTAATTATTATACTACAAGAATATTTTAAAATGCATTTCCAACAGCTCCAGGGTTTCTGTCAGTATCCCTGTGTGGTTTTTGAAAGTTCTTTCTTTTAATAGGTCCCAGGACCTGTGAAAATGTTTGGGTCAGTTTAGTACCTGAGTCTTCCAGAGTAATTAGCAGGTGGAATTACCTGGTGGCAGTCAGTGTTTTCTGCTATAATCCATCCAGAGAAGCTGCAGCAGAATAATTGCTATCTCTGGTGTCCCTGCAAACATGTCTAATTTAATGTGTCAATAGGGATTTTTCTTTCTATTTTTTCATTTCCAATGCCAGGTTGTGAATTTTCCTTTCAGAAGGCCAGACTCAAAGTGAGACGGATATATTGAACATGTGGTTTTCAAGGAAATGTTTTTCCCAGCAACTGTAAATGTGTAAAAGCATTCAGAGCTCATTCTCCTCTCCACATATTTCAACAGGTTAAATAAATGTATGTAGCAGACAGATACTGAACTATGTGATCCACAGTTACTGGAGCAGATAAATGCTAAGCTGCCCAGGGTGTCACTTTGCCAGCAGAGCAGTGTTTCAGTCCTCTTGACTTCTCTGGGGATGTTCTGATGTTCTCTGATGCTGACTTGATACCAACTACTGATGAGACATATGTAGCTTTTTAGTCTCCCTTTGGTAAACATTTGCCAGCAGTGAAGGAGCAGATGGGCTCAGATCTGCCCCATATCAGATGTGGAGTTGAGGCTATTTACCGGATATTCCACAGGCAGGTTTTCCACCAGCAGGTTCTCTCTCATGGCTGCCTCCCTGTGTACTTCTATTGCCTGTGTTTGGGAGCAGTGCTGGGTCAGAGGGCTGCTTTATTTGTCTAAATACAACTTTCTTACATTGCAAGGGCTGTGAGTTTTTGTTCTATACTGAAAAAAACCAAGGTCATATTGTGCATGAGCTAAAGCATATATTCTAATCATAAAAGTGGTCATTCCCAAAAGGCAGATAGAGATATGCACGTTATATATTCTCTACAGATCTATAAACAGTCCTTTGAGTCCATTTACATCATGCTGCGAGTCACTGATGTTTCCTATTTAGTTTTCAGTGAAGACCTCAGTATCGTGGTTGCAAGGGAAAAATAAAAATAAACTCATAGAGAACAAACCCATTGGGCATGTTTCTGAACAGTCCTAGATACACAACACACAATATTCTTAGTTATGAAAGAAGAGGATCCCTGAGAATCAGAGTCATGTTGTGTCAGGAGTGTAAGCATACAGAATAAAACTGTCCTTTCTGAAAGCAGGAGCAAGACCTGATCCTAGTGTAGGCTTAACTCACATTGCTAAGCTGGAGGCAGCAGACCCATATTAGGTTAGCCACTTGGTAGTGTGGTCTTCTCCTCTTTTATGTTTAAAAATGTTGGTTTTGAAAGAGTAATCAGCATAGATTTGCAACACTAGAGGACTGTAGTGTGCTACTCAAGGTCTCATTGTTTTTCTTTTCTTAATTTGAATTTCCCAGCTTTGAAAAGGAACTTTTCAAATTTAAAATGCCGGTCTCAGTGGCTAGGAGTCATGTACGTAAATACCAGAGCTATGGTGTAAAAGGTATCAGAAATCAATGAATGTGGCGAAATCTGTACTGAACATGAGCAGCAGAATTTTGTTAATGAATTAAAACAGTGGTTTCATACAAAACAAAGCTATATTTTGCATCAGTTGCATTCACTGCTGAAAAAAAAATGTGGTTGTCATCAATAGCTACTTTATAAATATAAAAACTTTTTGCCTTTTGTGGTCTTAAATGATTGCAATATAATAGTACTTCAAGATGGACCTTTTTAGAAGGAAGACCAAAAATTTTTATAGAGCCTTCACTCTGAACTGCCGTTCTATTCAGCAGATTAAAAATTGAGGTCCCTCTCTGGTTTAAATGGCAGTCAGAAAATCCACAGGTAATCCCTGTAACTTTTCATATAAATTTGATGACAAAAGAAAGTGTGCTACCAGTATCTCTATAACATAACTAAGCTTCATTGCATAACTCAAACCATGATGGAGATTTTGACATGCTCAGTGGCAACCTGACAGATGTGTCATAGTGACTAATCCCCCAAAGCCCCAAAGCTCTTTGAAAATGGGTGTTTCTGAAAGACCGGATTGGAAAACATGCTGCTTTTTTATTAAGCTTTTTCTCTCAGTGCCTGTATTACTTCCAGCGTCATCTTGTTGCCAGGCTGACTCTACAGATCTATGCTACCTCGGCTTGCAATTTTGCTTTGTTAGCAATGAGGGAAAATACATATAATTATGTATATTTACACTATGTATTTTATAGAAATTATATAAAAAGGTAATTATTTTTCCTAATAGTTGGAAAATATCTAAAGCTGACAATTCAAGGCTATTTTACACCACACTTTCCTGTTCTGTATAGATGTCACTATGGTGTGTTCCAGCCTCAATATATCTGGCATTAAAAAAAAAAAAAAAAAAGAAAAAAAAGAAAATACTCAATATTACTATGGATTTGTGATAAGTTTAGAAAGCATTCTGAAGCAGTATTTGAAATGCCAGTCGTGGGGAGGAAAATCAGCTGTGTGCTAGAAAGTTATTTTGACAAAATGACCCGCAAATCCACATGCAGACCTCTTCTCTCTAGTCGTGGGATTTGCCACCATATCCAGACTCATAGGAGACTGAAAAGGAGGCTTCATTGCAACATTACCATGTCCTATAGATTGTGCTGAGTGGTCTCTCTGTTGTTTGGATGACATCTACAGTTGGAAAAAAGAGAAAATCGGGCCAGTTTACATTCTGTTACAGAGCAGCTTCCTGGATGACAGAATAATTTCCAATCACAGTGCCCTGGATTACTCCCTGCTGTGAGCTAATAGGGTGCTAATTAACATATTTCATTTATTTACTTAACTGGGATAAAAACAATTGGGCACAGGTCCCATTTACAATGGTTTCCTGGGGAAGCTGCAAACTGCTGTAAGTGTAACTATGCTGCATTAAAAAGATATAAACTCACATAAACATAACGTGCAGATTGAACACAAACTGGCATGGCTGTCCAATCTCCTCATACACTCAGAGTGGTTCAGAACATTAAATAAAGCTGTATTTCTGTTTCCTTCAGCTCTATAAGTGGACTAAATGAAATTAGAGCAGCATTTTACTGATCTTTGCAGGTTTGCTGGTGACAGTCCTGCACAAGCGCTGCGCTGTGGAAGGCATCATGCTTTGGCTTGTGCTCTTGCTTATGCTCACTTTTGCCTCAATACCTTGTAACTATTAACAGCACTGAGGGCTTCAGCAGGTACTAGATTACCCACGAAGCATGAGTTGGGGAAATTGTTATCCCACAACTTTTTTTTCCAGTTTTCTTGCATGCACATTTGCTCAGATTATTCTGCCATTCTTGAATGTCGTTCTAGTTGCAGAAGTGCTGAAACTGCCCATTTATTTATTCCTTACCTGTGGTGTCCCCATGCCTCCTGTTTCCTACATATTGCAAAATTAAAAAGATTCCAAGCACCCAACTTTGTAGCTCATCTGGGGAAATTTTTAATGTATATGCTAGGAGTTAGTAGAGGGTGAGGCAGGAAAGAAAAGTTTTCTCTTGCTCTGTTGAACAAAGGTTTCTTTCCAAACTGTTTGACATTTTAAAACACATCTTTGCATTTTTATATCTTAAGCATAAATTTTACTTAGGATGAAATTCCTTATCCATTTTGATTCCCATTACACTTAGTTATGAAAATCTGGATTTGCCCTAAGGCCCTATAATATCTCACCAAATTAAATAGAGAGATTTTGTGATCAAGAGACCTGGTGTCTGTTTCCACCCTCTTTTCATCTGAGTGTGTGGCACTGAGTTTTTTGTCTTTCTGTTCTTCAGTTTCCTTATCCATACACTAGAGAGAATAACAATTTATCCTGCTCTTCTTAACATGCTTTAATATTCTAAATTGGATGATGCTTTTTGGCAAAAATGTGTTAACTCCCAGCCTGTACTCCACCATCTCAATTCTAGCTCACCATTTCAGTACACAATAACCTCCTACCTGGGTATTTATATCATGATCTACTTTTTATCATGTGTATTGTTTCCAAATTCAACTGTTATTTGGGTTATCAGTCTTGTAAAAATTGTTGTTCTAGTTTGTACAATCTACCTTCCCTCCAGCTAGCCTGGAAGGCCCCTCTCTTTCTTTTCCATGGGAGAATTTGCTCTTATTTTTCTGTGACTCAAAAAAACCCCTGAGATGGAAAAGAGCAATTCTAGAGCATACGTTTCCTGTACTGTATTGAATGAAATGCCACTGTGGAAGAATATTGCCCTTCTGCATTTTATGTGATTATAAAACACATTTAGAGCATCTCGTAAAACACATTTAGAGCATCCAGGGATAACAATTTATAAACCAATTATAATAGAGGTCTGAGCTTCTTAATTCAGCTTTGTAAGACCTGTTCCTCAGGAGGTGTTGGGTTTTTTATGTTGGTCTTGTTAAAGTTATCATATATCCCAAAAAAACATTCTTTCTACCCTTCAGTACTTGTCTCTTCCTTGAGGATATAAAAGGTATTCATCTCTTTTCATGCAGTGATGTGTCCTGCAGAACTAATAATGGTTCCATTTTGGAGTTCTGAGTAAACGATTCCCTTTGAAGTGTAACTCATAACAATTTACACACAAAATGAAATACTCTTTATTTTCCCTAGACCAACCTGAACATTGTGAAAAAGCAAATGGAGTCACCCATTGAGGACACAATTTGAGCATGTCACTAGCCAGTTTCATTGCTACGGCATACTGGCACAAATTCAAGAAAAGATAAAACTGAAAAAATATTCCCTAAGGCTTGTGAATTCATGACCACAGGTCAGAAATGTGACTGTTGGTCTGTGTGCAGAAGAAACTACTGGTCATGTATCCAGAGCCATTTGAATTCCATCAGGGCCCAAAAATCTGGATGACAGTTCTGTATAATTTTAGTGTGTACCATGTTGGAGAGCTCATCATTGGTGAGTGAACCAATTTTTCAGTAATCTTTGTCACAGCAGGCGAGATAGAAATTGGTCTGTAATTTGTAATCATTACTGCTTTGCTTGAGATTAATCCTGGATCACCCACAGTGAAAAAAGATGCCTCCTAACCTCAGGAAGGACCATTCTCCATTCAGAAGGCCACTGAGGCTTGCCGTACAAAAATCACACTTTGTCTTGCCCATCCTTTTTTATATCAGATTAACTTTTATCTGTGTTCTGCTTTTCTCTACAAGACTGAATACTGCAGAGTTTTTACACACAGTGATTTTTTTTCAAGTCAATACTCTGAAAGAGATTGGAAAGTGGGACTAGAGCTGTGGAGTTTTCCTATTGCTATATTTTTCAGAAGTGACAAAAAAGGTGTCATAATGCATGCAGATGACAGATTGGCAGTGAATAGAAATAACCTTTATTACCACTTATTAACATAGAAAAACTCTACTTACTACCACGTAGTTAACATGAGGAATTTGAGCTCAAGGATACTATGACTCTAAAAGACCTAAGATGGCTTCTGAAAGCAAAATATTGACATCTAGTCCAGTCTTGTGCATTGGAATCATAGCATGATTGAATGGTTTGTGTTGGAGGGGACCTTAAATATCATTCAGTTCCAACTCCCTGCCATGAACCAGGACACCTTCCACTAGATCACATTGCTCAAAGCTCTATCCGGCCTTACCTTGAACTCTTCCAGGGAGGAGGCATCCACAATCTCTCTGGGTAACCTGGCCCAGTGTCTCACCTCTGCAACAATAAAGCATTTCTTCCTTACATCCAATACAATCTACCTTGTTTCATTTCAAAACTGTTACCTCTCATTCTGTCATTGTTTGCCCTTATAAAAAGTTACTCTCCAGCTTTCACGTAAGTTTGTTTTAGGTGTTGGAAGGATGCTGTAAGGTCTCCCCAAAGCCTTCTCTTCTCCAAGCTGAACAACCTCAACTCTCTCAGCCTGTCCTCATAGGGAAGAAGCTCCAGCCCACTGATCATCTTTTTGTCTGTCTTGAGCAGTTCCATATCTTTCTGAGGGCCCAGAGCTGGGCACAGTACTCCATGTTTGATCTGACAAGAGTCTAGTAGAGGGAGACAATCACCTTGCTCAGCTTTCTGGTCACACTTCTTTTGATGCAGCCCAGGGTGCAATTGGCTGGCTGGACTGCAAGTGCACGTTTTCAGCTCTTATTAAGTTTTTTTATGCACTAGCACCACCAGGTCCTTCTCAGAGCTGCTCTCAATCTGCTCTTTGCCCAGCCTGTATTTGTGCTTGGTATTGCCATGATCCAGGTGCAGGACATTGCACTTGTGTTGTTGAACTTCATGAGCCCACGTCTCAAGCCTGTCAAGGTCCCTCTGAATGACATCTCTTCCCTTCAGCCTCTTGACTGGATCACACAGCTTGGTGTCTTTGGCAAACCTGCTCAGGGTGCACTCACTGCTACTGTCCATTTCACTGTCAGTGTTAAACAGCAAAGATCCCAGTACTGACCCCTGAGGAATGTGACTGATAATCCAGCCAATTCCTTATCCACTGAATGGTCAGTCCCTCTGTCAAAGCCATGTCTCTTCAATTTAGAGACAAAGATGTTATGTGGGAGAGTGTCAAATGCTCTGCACCAGTCTGGATAGATGATATCAGTTGCTTTTTCCCTGTTCACTAATACTGTAACCATTTTGACAGTCAAAGGGATTTCTTAACTGTCCTCATTATGGTAGCGCCAAGGTTACCTATATGATTTTTCTGGGGTATGTTTCGGTTTACTGTTAATTTTTTTTCTATTTAAAAATCACATTCATCTGGTTATTAATTCCTTTCCCCTTCACTCCTGACTTTCTTCACACTGAAGGAAGGCTTGGCCTAGAGTTCTGATGTAAAATGCTCTTCAGCTGAAATTGTATTGTTTGCTTCAAAAAAAAAAAATAGATATATGAATTATTTTCAGGGCTAGCTGTGGGGTAGCAACATTGAAATATGGTCAGTGATCATAGGTGTTGAGTTATGAGTAAGGACAGGTAAGCATTAAAACCATTGTACATTTTTGATCAGCCCATTCAGGAATTATAAATTCATAGAATCATAGAATCAGCCAGGTTGGAAGACACCTCCAAGATCATCTAGGTCAATCTATCGCCCAGCCCTGTTCAATCGACTAGGCCATGGCTCTAAGTGCTTCATCCAGTCTTTTCTTGAACACCTCCAGGGACGGTGATTCCACCACCTCCCTGGGCAGCCCATTCCAATGGCAAATCACTCTCCCTGGGAAGAACTTCCTCTTAACATCCAGCCTATACCTCCCCTGGCACAACTTGAGACTGTGTCATTGTAGGATGGATGAGAGAGCCTATTTTATATCAGACACCACAAAGGAAAAGGTTATGGAAGCTAAAGGGCAGTGTTCAAGAACCAACAAATAGCCTGCAATTAAATTTGAAACGAAAGGTTTCTTACTGTCACACACTGTCATTGGTATATACCCACCCTTATAGTGGTACAAAAACAAGCTGGCATAACTATCACCAAATAATCCAGGAGGTCCTTTCCAATGTCTTTTCTATATTGACATGCCCTTAAATAGCTGCATGTATGTAATTTTCTTAGATTGGGCTAAAATGTCAGAATAATGTTTTGAGATCTCAGTTTTCAAAGAGTGAGCATATGAATTGAAATATGTATGTAACTTAAGCTGTAAGGTTAGAAACCTTTGTATGACTTGTTTTGGTTAACTTTTCTCTTGATCTGTAAACACCAGTTATCGAGCCTACTATACAGCAGCGTGAAATACTGGAAGAAATGTCTTATATAAATTACCATTTGTGTCTTACTGACTAGTTATTTTAATTATGAATTAGATGCATCCATCTTTTTCTTCAGATTTAAGATAATTCCAAGAAAGGGGCACTGGTAATAATAATAATAATAATAAAAATCTATCAATTGAACTTACTAATTTTAAAGGAATTTTTGGAGTGTCACTGAAGTGTTATAGCTCAAATTTACTTTTCCTTGGTGTTTGTTTGATGTGGGATGTGTATACTTAACTGCACTGAGCTCCATAGTTTCCCCAAGTTAGGGGAAACTTGGCATTCATCTTTATTTTACTGGGATATCTCTAATGTGTAACTATCCAAGACAATTTTCATTTATCATTTGTGGTATGGTTTGCTGTTATGGGTTTCTCACAGTCCTTTCTAATACATCTGTTTGATTTGATTATGTACCAAGATGAGAGAGAAAAGTTTGGATATTCAGGAAGGAGATCTGTGGCTCTGACAAGAGAGCCTCATTGGCTTACTCTGTGTCCTGCTTCTGGCTCAGCGTGAAGCGTTACCCTTCGCAAGGGCCAGGGTAGGAGTGTGCTGAGTGAACTAGTGCTGGCAGATACTTAGAGCATGGATAGGATGTGTCAGTACCCTCCGTCTCGGATTCTTCTCCCTGTATGCACCAGGAAAACAGCAGGTGGCCAGCAAAAATGAAAGGAAATTGAGCAAAGAGTGTCTATTTCTGTCCTGTTTCTCCAAATATTTCTAACGTGCAATGGTTTTGCATACCAGTCCTTACTGCCTGCTATGTTTGCACATCAGGGATGTGTAGTTGAGAGAAACTGAAAAGCTTCTCTTGGCTCTAGGTAATTTATAATGTGAATATTTATACAGAAAAATTGAAGAAGGGGGGGCATTGTGGCAGCAGAATGACTGCTCAGAGGAGACAACTGGACAGTCATGAACTAATGAAGTTTGTCTGTTTCTGCTTCCGTGCACACAAGAGATGTACTCAGATATATTTACTTAATTAATTTTTGCTATTGTCTCATTTTCTGTATTCCTTTGTTCCCTGCTCAATCTTCCTGTTATTTGAGCTTGCTCTTTTTCTTCTGCTGAAATGGATATGTGCATAAGCTGTAGCAAAGATAGTGGAATATTGGAGATTTTGCATTTGTGACTCATTCTGCTGTGAAAGGAATATATAATTTTCTTGGCCTCTTTACACTTTAGAAAAACATTGATTTTTGTATCTATCTATCTGTATATATATCTATGTATCTGTAAATGAACAAATTTCACCTCTGGTTAAAGAATGTTTGAGGAAAAAAAAAAAAACCTCCAGCTTATTTTTTATATTTAAAAATTCAGTAATTTCAGTGAATTAGTAGTAGATATTTTTCTACATACATCCTTCTAAAAATCAGATTCAGAACCCTACTTGATGTGCTCCATAGCAATTTAATTCCTTCAAATTTCAAAAGAGAAAGAACAACAGAAGAAATGCAGTATAGATATCGAATAATCTGTCAAATGTAAGCTTTGTTTTTTGAAAAAATATTCTCTGTATAGATTTGTATTTTGTATTGCCTTCAGGGCTGTGTTTCTTTTTCTCCGTCAGAAAAGAGACTGTGTGACCTATAGGGGAGTTAGAAACTCCCTTCCTTGTTGCTGTGTTTGAGCAAATCCACATTGCTTTGCTTTCCTTTCATGGCTCTCTTCCGCTAATTCCCATCGAGGTGTTCAAAAAGGGGACTGTCCCTTACCCTTGATATGGATACAACCTCTCCCACTACAGTTCTGTTTTGTGTCAAAACTCCAGGTTGCTGCTGTTGAACAAAGTGTTACTCCTTTGGTTTTGCTTGTGAATGTTGTTAAATATGAATGCTTCAGGAATAAAATGTGATGTCAGTATTGACGGCATGTGAATTGTGTAATGAGTGCTTCCTGTAAGCAGTTCATACCAGAAACTTGTTCAGTTTTGTGCATATCAGCTTTTACTTTCACATTGCAAGTTGGAGAGATAAGTAGTTGTTTTCTTGATTCAAAATGAGGTTTATGTTTTCCCCTAGTGCAGTAAATGACCACGACTTACAAAATACCAGCAGCTGACATTGTCATGACTTTCCTATGCAGAGACATTTTTATAACTCATGCTTTTTTATTAATACTGTTTTCCTCATAAGGTGGTGATTCTCAATTGTATAGAAGAGTGCCTAGTAGTTTTTTTGGTTTTTTTATTGATACTTTATCAGAAGTCTTCATGTATCTGTCCTTTTGTAAATATATGATTCTGTACAGAGAAAGGCAAAGCCACAAAGAGAATTGTTAAATCAGACTTGATGTACTTTGCCAAACAAAGGGAAAGTTCAAACTGCATTGTAGATATAGCGCAAATGAACTTCTTTGCAGCCATAGGCAGTCATCCGTGGTGTCCATTCTAGAAGACCATTCTAATTCTGTCCTTTCTTCAAGACTTTACAGCACTCACTCTGTCTGGAAATCCTTATCAGAATTGTGGCAGAGTGGGAATGCAGATCACTCAGAGAAGTGAGTCAGGATCTGAATGGGAACCAAATCCAACACCAATCACAGGCCATTTCAAATACCTTACCAAAAAAAAAAAAAGTACTGGATGAAAAAATAATATTTTAAGTAAGATCTCAAATGTTTATCTCTTTATGTGAACTCTTCTTTTGAAAATCTTCAAAAAAATAAGATGGTTACAATATATTCGAAAGTGCTGGGAAAGGAAGAAAAAGATATTGTTTAACTAGGCTAATTGAAGCATAGAGATAGGTACCTTCCTGCACGTTCCATTTGTTTTTTTTTCACTATTTGATTTATTAACATGTATATAGAGTTACAAGTTGCTTTAATCTCCTTGATTAAGACGTGCTGAAAGGGTCTGTCACTATTTATTTTCTGAGTGCCTCAGGTCCCACTTTTTGTTTTGCATTAACTCTGCCAACTATCTCTGACTCTGAAAGGAAATACTGTAGTTTTAGTAAAGTTTAACAGAACTGAGTCTTTTATATATATATATATATAAAGTAACCCAAACTAACAACAAACCAAACAAAAAGCCAAAACCCAGAGTCAGTTGCGTAAGTAAATAGCAAAGGCAGAAGACACCACTTCCCTACCACTAATATGGTAAATACTCTTTTGAACTGTTTCCACATTCTTTTCTTACCATGGCTTTGCTATGAGTATTGCTTTCCTGATGAAATGCCTGTTTTTCTCTCCTCTAGTAAATGCATTTCTTCAAAGCTGAGATATATTATCTGTTTAGCCAGAAAGAGTTAACTCAGCTTGCCTGTTCTTTGCTGCTGAGTCGTATTTAAGTAGTTCATTGGGGCATTGTGATTGTAAATGAGATATAGAATCCTGACAACTGTTCATGATTTTATTCATAAATAAATAAAAACCACATCAGAAGACATTCTACACATTCTTCTTCTTAGGAACAGACAGGTAAAGATAGGGCTGTACACTCCTACTGCACACCCCATCACTCCTCCCCCCCCACCCCAGAACAAAGTCTTAAGAGTTTACTATGATTTCAGCCTAAGAAGAGAAAATATGTTTTTAATGTGGGAATTGTTTTCCTCTGTTAGTGAATTCAGGAAGATACTTAACAGGAGAATGAAATGAAGGTCCGATGTAAATGTACCCAACTCATCCTGCATACTGTACAGTTCTACTATACTGTTAGCTCTGATATTATAAACTTGATCCCCCCCCCCAAAAAAAAAACAACAAACAAACAAAAAAACCCCAAAAAACTATATTCAGGACTATGTATGGAAAGATACAATTTAAAGAGTGTGTCTTATATACAGTAGAAGTATTTGTATGCATGAAAATGCCATTCTGGATCCCACATCTAACCATCAGATGCCGTATTTGGGTTTTATATTTTTTGTGTGCATGTATTGGAGAGGGAGAGGCTTCAGTTATGAAAGACTCCAGTTATAATGTATATTGGTTAGGGAACATGAGATATGCTTGGAGAATTGGTATCTAAAAATGCCACTTAAATATTCTTCTGTTAATGCTTCAGGTTAAAAAAAAACCACCCTGCTGTAAGAAAATATTCTAAGATATAGATATTTAGAGCAGTTGGATTACTTTTGACAACAGTGCAAGAAATCCATTCAAAGCTGATTTTCGCCTTTTGTTCACTGAGGACCTGCAGAATCTAAGATAAAAATGGCAGTTGTCCTCAGGGCACCCTGAGGCATGTCATTAAAATTGGAATTTGATCCTCTTTTCATGGTTACTTGGGACAATCAACCACAGCAAACCTGAAAACTCATCAGTTTTCAAAAATATGACATGCCCTTGACTTTGTCAGTTTGGATTCAGTGTACAAGATTTGAGTATTTCAGAATCCCTTTAGATGTCACTCTGTCTTCAAGAATACAAATATTGTGCCTTGTGCTATGTGAAAAATAGAGTTGTTCTAAACATTTTTGAGTGCTTACCCTATTTGTGACAAGGGACAAACTAAATTATAGTCATTACAGTAAAATGCCTTATTTGAGAATTTTGAGCACAATTAATTGTAATAAATAGAAATGTATGGATTCTAGTTATTTTTAACTATTAAAGCAGTTTTTAATGGAAAAATCACTTCATACTGTCTGAAATAAGCTGGAGCTTTCTAAAACTGGGCAAAAGTTTCCATTCAACCTGGCTGTGTATTTCTATTTGATAACTGTAATTTAAAAAAATACCTGCACATTTTGCTCTTTATTCTTCTGTACCTGGTGTCTTACTGCTTTGAAGAACCCTGCCTTTCACCCTTCTAGGCTCCCAGGTTTTAAGAACTTAGATGCATTTTCATATCTGTATCAACTACATTGATATCTAAGTAGAATTATTACTCCTCTGCTCCCTGCAGCTGGGCTGCCAGGTAATTGCAATTTTTGTCTCCATGGCAGAAAAACCATGAGTTGGTCATTTTGTCATCACCGCAGCTTGCCATCGGGTGTTCACTGATGCTTGATGTGCTGGAAGCCATATGGCCTCTTCTCTCTCCTCTGCCTCTTTCTGCTCCCCTGAAAGTTGCAAGCAGAGAAGGACCAGCTGCTGGCACCATGGACAAACAGGCATTTCATTCAAGGATGGAGCAACGATGATGAGAGACCTTTGGCTATACCTCGGCCTCACCCTGAGATATTTTTCTTCCACCTACCTCCTGTCCTTAGACTTCTGTAATATGTAATGCTCTTTTGTGGCCTTTTTAATTTTTTTTTCCTTGGTGGTACATCTCTTTTTAGTTAGTCTGTAAATTGAAGTTCCTAGTTAATGTGCAGATTATTTCTAACTGTAAATCACTTCATTTAATAATTGGCATCAAAGTGTTATACGTGGAGCAGCACAAAACTTGGCAGCACTAGCCAGGAGGAGGTTTCGATACCTAATCCTCACCAGGCACATGGGTTAAGGTGTTTACTTGTGCCATTTGTGTGGGAAGGAGAAACCTTGCCTGTTCATGTGGAAATTCCTAATTGCTTTCTTCGTTTTAACAGATTTATGGGTTATAGTGAAACATAATTGCAAGTAACACTCTCATAAGCACCTGTAGTGTTGCTATTATAAATAGGACGCCTAACATACAGTGTTGATCATTATGAGAGTACATTCATCTGAAGATCTGAAGTTTTCAGTTTTTCTTGCTGCGTGGATTACTTTCTTGGTCTTCTGCTTCAGTTTGTAGGAGGGTTCCTTCAGTCTTCAGCCCAGATGGGTAACATCTGCTGCATCAATTTTCTTGCCTCTTTTTCAACACTGAAATGGTTAATAGGCCAGAGGCAAGTGAGTACCTGGAAACCTGTTCCTTATCTTCAATTTCTGTTCTCTTGATTTGAATTAATCCCTGGCTTTTTGGAGAACACTGTGCTTTATAAAGTTGCTCTCTGCAGAAGGGTGTTGGGCTTTAAGGCAGCAGCTTCTGGCAGCTGAGGAAGTTGCAGACATCTGTAATTCACTGGAAGGAAAAAAAAAAAGACATCCTTGGATCTGTGGTGATGTTCACTTTGCTGGTGTGCCTATTGAGGAGGCTTCAGGTGGATAAATGAGGGAAGAAACTGTCACCTAAGGCTGGAAGAGGTTGTGGAGGTTGGCATTTAGGACACCTCTGCTGTCTCACTCCTGTTTCACTCCTGACTTTTCTTCTGTGACAGGTGACCAGTTATCCTATTTCTTTAAGCCTTGATGCCCTTCTTTATAAATGAAAATGTTTCTCCATTTAAAGAAAGAAATTTCACTGCAGAATGCTGTGGAAACACAAAGTGTTGCAGAAGTGGTTAAGTTCCTCAGATTAGTTCTAATGATGATATACAGTGAATATTTATTTCATCTGTTGTAAAACCATATAAGAATATAGCACACCAAGTAATTGATGAATAGCTGTGTTTATTGAGCAAATAAAGAAAAAGAAAGAGAAGCTGCACAAAAGAGGGAGGACTTTGCTTTTGTCCTGTCTGTTCTCTGCACTTGAGAGGCATAGTGGCCCGTGCACACACTGACAGACCTGCCACTGTCTCAGTCACTGCAGTAGCTCATCAGTTGAGAGGCAGGTGAAGAGGATGTGAATTCCTGGTTCAAGCTTTCTCGGAGATGAGTTGGTATTCTTTTGAAAAGAACTAGACAATGCCCACTCTTAAATTTATAGTGCATCACAGTTTCCCCCCACTCCGAGCTCTGAGGTAAAGACCATTGTGTCTATAAACAATAAGAGTGAAATTTTGAGAAGTTCAAGCTGGATGAGATGGTCTAATAAGAGGAAGAGTAAACTGGTGCACCTGATGGTGGAACAAGTGAAAAATGTCTTCCCTTGTGTCAAATTTTGGTGAGGAGAAGGTCAGACCTGTGGACTTCAGTTTTCAAAATCCTTCCAAACATTCTACCAGCAGATTTTCCCCTGACAAGTTCCTTGTCTGTTTCTGTTAATTTGGAAAACCTGTCTACGGGAGGGGTTGATAAGTAATGCAGATGCAAGGATACAAATGGAAGAAAGATTTATGAAGAGCTGAAAGGACGCCTAGAGCTCTATAAATGGTTTTGCTTCCTCTAGAAGGTGACTTCATGTTGGATTGAGGAGTAGGTATGTTAAAAAGTCATTGCATGTTGATTTGTCCTTAAAATTTATAGTCAAGTGCTATTTGCTATATTTGATGGAAGAAGGAATATTCTTGGTTTTTTTTTTTTTGAGAGCTGCTTCTTGATTTTAATTTTGTTTATTTTTAGATTAAGCATTCTGATTGTGGATTACAATGGAGAGAAAGGAGAGAGGAGTGGTGGTTACTTAAACTTGCATTTCTGTACAAATTCTAGATTTTAATTACCAAAGATCATGGTATAGACATTTCTGATGTTTCTAAAATCCACAGACTAATGAAGGTATCATAAAATATAATCAAAATCCAGTTTAAACAAGAATAAAACATATAACTTGTAAAGCATTTAAATATTCTACATTTTCTTAAACAGCAGCTGAGCAGCAGCACGAGGGAACCAAATAGCAAATTGTCTGTCAAAGATGACTGGAGTGGCAGGGGGAAGAGTGTGTGGGAAGCTATCGGCAATAATCACTTTTTTAATTAAAGGCTGATTTTTCAACTGCAAATGCACTTCTGTTACCTGATTGCTTGCCTCATGCAATCTTTTTGTTTTGCGAAATGTTACCCCATGAATTCATATTAGTTTTAGAGAGTTTCAAATTCATAATTGTAAGGAATATTTCTAGGTTATGAAGGAAAACTTGAAAAAGTGACTCAAAATGAGAAATGAACCTTGAAAAAAGTTTAAAATGGAGAGTGATTTAAAACAAGCTTTACATAGGTTGTTTTTAATTCCACATTTTAAAGGTTATTTTTTCATATTTAAAAAATCTATTTATAAATATTTTGTTTACTAGTTCTGGTATTCAATGTATTAAGTTTGGATGGATTTGAATTTGTTGTCAGAATTTGTTTTTACTGTCCTAAAGTAAATCTGCAGTAACTCCACTGACCTCGAATAAGGGGATGGTAAATAACTTCCCAGTCATTTTGTTCCACTTTTACAGCACCACTTTTGCCCTATTGGTTTTTTTTTTTTGTTTATTTGTTTTTTTAATTTTTTTTTTTTTTTATTTTTTTTTTTAATTTTTTTTTTTTTTTTGAATTTTGCTTTTGAACATGTAGGTTATTTTCATTCCAATAGCTCATTATGCTAAACACCTGACAAGAGGTAGCAAAGGTATATGCACGTGAATGTACTGAAAGTTATAGAAAAATTGAATTATACTGGTATTGAAAACTGTCTATTGAAAATCCAGTACAAACCCTGAATAACTTCTGCTGTTACAAATCATATATTTGGATTGCAGTTGCTGTGAGACTGAGCCTTTACAAATTCTTAAACTTTCCTCAGGATAATTTTAAAGCTTCACTCAGCCTAGGATTTTAGCTTAAATCTGTTAAACAGAAAGGTCTTAAGACTGTCTGTCAGAGTTTTCTGTAGACAGTAACATAAATGCTGGGCTTACGCAAATGCTGTCCTCTCTGGAATCTTACTACCTTGAGCAAGGTGCTTCAGAGCGAGATCTGAATTTAATACTAAAGATAAAATATTGATTGTTTTGATTTCTTGCTGAGAAACCTCATTAGCATTTTAATATTGGTGCATGTGTATTTTTATCTGACATTCTTTTTATTTATGTTTGGTCAATATGAAAAAGCCCTTCTTCTAAGCCTCAGATATGTCTATCCTTAATTTTAAAGAGACATAGTTTTAGTTCTGTGACCTTTATCATAGCAACAGTGAAGTGTAAATCTCATTTAAATGAGATCATACATAAGCTGCAGAGTAGGTAGAATGGAGATTTGGCTTTTTTTCTACCGCTTCTGTTAGCAGAACCTTGCCTTTACCCTTTGTTGTTATTGCATGACATGAACATGTTCTGATACCAGGCTAAACCAGGATTAGTGCAAGTGGTGGTGCTCTGAAACCTCTCCCAATGAAATTCAAATCCAGTGCATAAAAACAAGAGTTCCCTTTAAATTTCAGTGGAAGCATTTTTTTCCACATCCTTGTTGTGGAAACAATTTACTGTTGGAGTGATATTAGTGTGTACCAAAGGCAGTGTTGGTAAAGCATGTTAATGCTAGTTACATATGGAATTTTTTGGTTGTTTTTGTCGTGTAAAGCCTCGCTGTGATGTGTCTCAACAAATAGCATCGATTAATCATCGCTGGTATGCCTTAGTTTTGGTCCATTTACTTTTCTGACACCAAAATGGAGACTTGAAGACATTTAATTATGAATAAGTACTGACAGATACTTTATTATTAAAATTGAACAATTGCTCTATTTTACAATAGAGCATTTGTGAATTCAAAAATCTTAGATGTGTTTTTTTTTTTACTGTATTGCATTTCTACTGTGGGTCAGAATTTTATGATGGAAAAGTGATAGCTCAGTATCTTAGCTAAAAATGATGTTGTCGAGTGCATTATCTGAATGTGGCAACTGGGTAATGTGGGATTTGTAAACTTCATAAAGTATACAATTCTCCTCCCGGGTTCTTATCTATCCAGATTTTTAAAATGTCTTTAAGTGCTTCATGATCAGTAAATAATAAATTCAATTTACAGAATAAAAGTTTTGTCACTTAGAAATACTCACTCAGAATATATATTTTTAATTGGCATCAATGGCACATTTCCCAGGGAGCATAACAAAATGGATCATTTAATAGATGCCCAATCTCTCCATCCATCTATCTATCAGCGCAGCACATGATGTTTTGACTTTAATATGGTAATTATCTCAGGCTGACTTCAGAGGAAGAAGCTGCCACCCACACAGCAGTGCTTAATTACTTTAGACTTCGATTTGCCAAGAGAAAAAATGACTTTTTTTTTTGCACATTGCATGGAATTGAAATGATTTCATTGTCATTTTACTTGAAATGCAGCCTGACATCACCATGGCATCATGGGAAAGAGAATGCAAAATTTCTCTGAAATTCTTAAAATAGGCTGAAAGCTGCCTCATATTTTAATGATTTTCTATGAAGCCTGTGTTCACATTCCTTGAATGTTAATGATGAGCTGTTTCAGCTTATGGGAGGAATATTTTTCTGTGAATACATTTCATTTGCAAGCCAATGAACGCAGTTTTTTTATAAGTTGCCAAAATCTACTACAAACTTTGGCATTTCAACGGCAGGTGACTGTTCAAATTAATGTTTGCATGCTGTAGAACTTGGGAACATAACTAATAAGATGAAAGAGATAATGAATTAATGGTGGTGTACAGGCAGGTTAGGAATAAAATAAGTAATCTTTATTTTCGTCATTGACAATCACAGCTATTATCCTGGAATGAAATAAGGAAGTTGTGTGTGTGTGTTTTCAGCAACTGAAAGCTAAATTTAACATCTATGAAAATTAGTACAAGGTTTTGTGTATATGTTGTTAAACATGTGCTAATTGATGTGCCACACAAATACGGGAGGCAACCTGCTTGAATTAAACTCTGTAGACAGATTTCTGTACTCAAAAGAGGAGAACTCAGTTCCTGGATGTCTTACCCTATGTCTGTTGAAGATCAGGGGTCATTTTTGGGATTGGTTTAAAAGGCTTTATTGAGTCTGCTGCAATCACTAATGCCAGTGACATTAAAAAACTATTAGCCTGTGGGTCAGGAAAGGAGCCTGTGCAGACCAATAGCTTGGGTCCCTGTGCCTTCTCTGTTGCCAGGGTGGAAAGCGAGAGCTTGGGCCTTCTTTGATGACTTCCAGTGCTCTCTATGGGTGGACAATGGTTTGCAGGGCTTCAAGTGATGCTGATGAGGTCTGAAAAAATATGTAAAGCAATCAACCTCTAACTACCCAGAACACTGCTGCCTGTGAGCAGTGGTAGGCTTTGGCCAGTGTTTGGGCAGCATGTTCTATATGCATCTTACCTGGCTATACATGCAGAACTGAGGCAGGAAAAAGTGTGTGCATTAATGGAATCAAAATCTGCAATAAATCTTCACAGACAGAATGCTGCCAGTCTTGCTGTTATTATTTTACCCTCAACCAGAAAATTCAGTATGATATCTTCCCAATGGCAAATAAGTAATATAGAAAAATTCCTTTTAACATAAGATGTATCTTCTTCCTAGATTTAGCCATCAATATAGTAAAGACTCACTGAAATTTTTATTTCATTGTCATATACACTTTTCACAAGAGAAGAATGCAGAGAAGCCTTTTGAAATAAATCCAGTGACACCAGAGAGTTTACAAATACTGGCATATTAATATACAGCTAAAATAATAATAAAAACCACCATGCTGCTAAAGATGTTTAGTATTATCTGCTCACTGCAGGAGTTTATTAGAAACTCCAGCTTTCTTTTATTAAAATTTCAATTGGCTTGGTGAATGAGATCCTATGTTAGTGTCATAAAGTGAGAAGCCAGAAGGAGAGGATATTGGCATTTAAGTGCAGATTTCATTTTGAAATAGTGTATATTATACCAGAATATTCCATATCACAAATATTACATATTAGTGGTGTTGGAAATAGTTGCACTGATTTCTATATTCATCAAATTGTTGTTGTTTTCTGTGCCATCTGGTCGTTTTTACATGTCATTTTTAAATATATCCTAAGAGGTTTTTAATATAACTATAAATGGAAAGCAAATACTGCATAGTTCTGTGAAGATTTTAAAAGATGCTTGGTGGAGATGATCTCCTAGAATTGACTGCATTTGTCAAGGGATGAACTTCAAACCAAAAGATTAGACTTTTCTGAAACATTATAGGGAGGTCACGGATTTAGATTTGACAGTTGTATCTTTTTAGGTATGTGATTTAATAGTGATTTTTAAGACTGTTCAGTGTTTTTTCAGCTATATTCTCATGTGAAACAGCCATGTGCCTGTGATAGCTTACCTCAACTGGAAACTGGGAGAAATATGACTCTACTCTCTCCTTTCCCCACAGTGATGAAAGAATTGAGTGAGGAAATAGTCAAAGCTTTATTCCACCAGAGGTTCTGCAGAAATACTGTAAGATGGGAATGATTTTCAGACTGAGTGGGTTTGTGTTCATATATATATATACACATACATACAGTATAAATACACGTACTTCAAATCTCAGTTTTTACCTTTGCTTTTCAAGTGTGTGTCTGGATTTCCATTTAATTCTGAATTGATATGTTTACTTATTATTTATTTTTTAATTTCACGTAATATAACCTTGGTGGTCTCAAAGCAGTGACATCTGAGCATGTTGCAAAATGGTTATAAATTAGCCCACAGTCTTTCACATGCTGGTGTAATTAACTAAAGATTTCTTATATTTTTTCTATTTTACTTTTAAAAAGATTCCTCTGTTCCATCGCTTGTGATTGGGTAATCAGTGTTTCATTACTGGGTGAAGTGTTGCTTTAAAAGTTGATGGCACTAACAACTCAATCCAGCTGGAACTCTCCATGATGGGAAAAGAAAAAAATCTCTTACATCCCCCCATCTGGATTTTTCAAGATGCAGTGAGAAGTTTGCACTTCTGCAGCTGCAGTTCTTTCATGACAGGTTCTGTAGATTTTACACATGGCTGCCTGCTTGGAAAATATTTTCCAGATTTACATGTTTACAGCACTGACATGTGAAGCTGGAGAACTTTCTTTCTCAATTATGGCACAAGTACTCACAGATTGCACACTAACTTTATAAAATTTGGAAATGGATCATTTATGACTTCTAAACAAATCAAAGCGCTCTTTGATCTTGACTCCAAGTTTCCTTAAAAGCAACAAATAAAAATAACTTCTTTTGGTATTTTTCCCTAAATATGGTCACTGTAAATGTAACTCTTTCTGGAAACTCAAGCAACACATTTAATACATTTTGATTTCAAAGTGTCCATCCTTGGAAACAAAATATTAATTCAGCAAATGCAGGCACAACTGAGAACGCTGCATAGCTGGTAAGTGCAGCTGTAGAAGCTGTGCAAACTCAGCAAGAGATACCTTGGTTGTTTGTTCCTTTATTCCTTCCTAGTTGAGGGTTTTTTCTTTCCTTATACTAATATTATTACCAATCTGGAATATCTTTTTATGGAAGAATAAAAAAAAAGGTTTAAACAAAAATAAAAAGGTAAAGTCTGAAGAAATCTGTAGTTACTTTCATGCAACTTAATTTATCCCACAACCTTCAATTACGTATTTCTGATTCCTACATAACCACTAAAAGTGTTTAGTGGTTATAAACATTTTTAAACCAAGCATTAAAAATGTATGCTGTTAGAAGTGTGAAAAATCTGCAACAATTACAGAGCACTTGAATTTTAAAATGCTGCATTTAGGCAGCCATCATCTCTGATGAGCTTCAAGTCACCACACTGTCTTGGCCCGTCATTTATTCTAACTTGAGTTATATTTTACAATATATTTTTGAATGCTACAAAAGTAAAAGAAAAAAAGGCAGCTTGCTGACAAAAGAAATAGGCATAGCTTATTAATGCTGATGGAAAAGATATTTTAATTTTTGTTAAACATCAGTGGTTTTTCAAACATACACTACTGTCCTTGCAGGCCAGCCTGACTGGAATCCATGATGCAGTATCCTCAATGTCGTTTTTAATGTCAGTTACAGCACTGCCTGAAATCTTTTACCTTTATAAAAGATAAACTCTGCCACAGAGGATGTTAAAAAGCCATTTTCTGTAGTAAAGCTAGAGGAAAAGACTGGGCATCTTAAAACCAAAACTAGCTCTGGAGAAATGTGAAGTCATATGGGTTAGTAAAGCAGGTGTCAAATACCTGATGTGCAAGGAAGGAGTGAGTCATCTGAGGGCAGTGGATTGTTTTGTGGCCTGCTTTCAGAGAGCTGAGGTCAGACAAGGTTTGAACTGAGGGCTGCATGATCTGAGGCAGCTTTTCATTCAGTAATGTTTATTAAGATGGATAAGGACTTCAAAATAGGTTGTCTGGCTGGATTTTGGAAAGTTCTAAAGGGAATGTGATAGCTTGGCTATGGCTGCCTGGGAATTGAGGCTGAGCTGGATGAGGCACTTAGTGCCAAGGTCTAGTTGATTGGATAGGGCTGGGTGATAGATTGGACTGAATGATCTTGGAGGTCTCTTCCAACCTGGTTGATGCTATTATTCTATGATTCTAATTCTCCACTCAGCAAGAGAGCAAGAGCCTTGGAGCGTTCCAGTGACTGCAAAGAGTTGGAGTGAGGAGTTTACCTTTTTTGCAGATAAGACAGGCCATAGGAATATGTTTCAGACGGCCGCAGAACACCTATTGCTGCAGATCAACTCCTTGTTAATTTTCTCATACCTGTACACAAGCTACTTGAAAACAGGCAAATGCCTTAAAATATCAGATGCTTTCCTTACAGACTAAGGAGAATGAAAGATTTAAATTAGAACCAGAGGAAAGTTTATGTCTTCTCTCCTCCTGCTCCCTTAATGGTTAAAATAGTGGTCTCTCATGTTTTATGTTGAAAGCTCTGCAAGTCTGAAAAGAGAGCGAATCAGTTGGCTTTTGGAATAATTTTTGTAAGTAATTCTGAGTGACAAATGGGTAGGATAACCTAGAGGAGCAAGATGAGCTAATGAAAGGGTGATGTAAAATGTAAGTCAGCTCTTTTTTAGAAAGTGGCATCATCACTGTAAACAAGAGGAATGAGGACTATCACTTTGTTTTTGTATTCAGTTATAGAGTGCCTTTGTGATGGGTTGAAAGGCAGTTTAAAAAATGAACAAAGCAACAGGCTCAGAAGGAAAATGCATGTCTCATTTTCTTCAAGAAAAAAAAACAAACAACTAATCTTTTTTTTTACCAGAGCTGTAATGCTCACAAAACACTTAAAGGTGATCTCTGAATACAAAAAGCCAGGCTGTATATATGCACTGTACTAGTCCGTACACAAGCAAGGCCAAACTTGCTTCTAGCTTGAATTTCTACCCAATTCTATTTAATCTCCACATAGCTTTCTGCTACGTGGATAATTTTATTTGAAAATGAGCTTTAGCCTCTTCTGCATATCTGAAATAAATAGCCCTAACTGTAATGCTTTAATCCAAAATTCAACATACAGTCCACAGAGGTTTGTGTTACTTTATCAAGGTAAAAATAAAAAAGTCTGTAGTGTAGTTGCAAATGATGGTTGTTTGAAACAGCTGCCATACATTGTCTAAACCCTTTCCCCTGCTGCTTTAATATAGTTTCTTTACCATTTCCCCACAAAATAACTTTTTCTTTAGTTTTCCTCCTGTATTATTCTCTTACTTTATTATTCTCTTGTCTTATTAATGCCTGAAAAACAGATGTTAATAAACTTCGTAGTCTGTGCACTTGTTTATTGCTAATTGATTTGTTTGGAGGATAGAGAATAGACTCTGTTAAGCTAATAGTCATTAATATGTTAAAGTTGCTTTTTGAGATTATGACTGCTTGTTTGATTATAATTAGGATTAAGCCTAAATATAGCAGGTAGTGATTATGTGAATGGCAGTGCTGAGTGGAGAGAAAGAGAAGAGAGTATTTTATTTTTATCTCTGTTTTCCATACCCCCGCAGTGATGGAGAGGGAAAGTTTTCAGCTCAAGCGATCAGTTATCCCTGGACTAGGAATGTGTGATGAGTATTTGCAACATTGTGTCTTCAGAGTTCTGCTGATCGTCTTGTCAGTTTGAGGCCTGAGAACAAACCGGGGAGTTATTGTCTGAAATCTGAAATTTAAAACAGATACAGCATTTCTGCACCACTTCAAACCTCAACAGTGTTCCTGACTTCTGCAGCTGGGCTCCACTGGAGGGAAGAGAGGAAAAGCCGTGCTTTAGTTTAAACTGAAAATTCACTTAGCGTTGCAGTGCCCACTACTCACCTCTTTTGCCTTCTCCTCTTTCCCAAGCTGGAGGATGGTCCTCCAGAATGGCAGAGATAGTAGAGGAAAGGCAGCACCAGCTGTAGTATTTGGCTTTCCTAGGTGGCCACTGTGACTGCCAGCTTCAGATTGGTACATGCTCATGTTGTAATTCTTTCCATTTGCTGAGGCACTGGATAGTATTTGGTCTATGAAACTGTTACATCAGTATATATGTGCTTCTTTAAGTTTTCATACCTAATAGGGAAACATTATATTGGATTGATTTCACTTAGTTACTGGCTGTGTGATGAATTTTATAAAGCAGAAGTTGGAAATCTTTGTGTGCATGTGATGGTTTGGGTGTTACCTGCCCCCCAACACTTAAGAAAAAAATCACCCAGACTAGGCTCAGTCGATCTGGGAATTGAATGAAGCTTTATATTTACAGCTTAGCACAATATACAAGCAGATATTTACAATATATACAGAAATATACAAGTTAAAAATTAATACAGAAATGCAACACCCCTCCCAGAAACCAGAGTCCCAGGAGGAGATCTCCACCACCTTCCTCTCAACCCTCTACCTTACCCAAGACTTTGTCTTACATTCAAGGTGAGTTTGGAGGGTCAGCCTCTTCCTCTGTCTGAGGACAGAGCAGAAGGATTAGTCAGGCAGCAAGTTAGGAAGAGGGAAGTTCATGCATCCCCAAAAGTGAGAGAGAGGCTCTGTTAACCTGTGTTTCTGTTCTTGTTTGTATACATCTCAGCAAGCCTATGAGTGAAGTAGGCATCACCATAGTTTCCTTTTAACAGCCTATAATTAATTCTTCTCAACAAAACATTCTCGCTAGCTTCAAACTAGCACAGTGCATCTAGTTAACATTTTCAGTAATCAGAACTCCTTGCCCATTGTTTGTGTTCCCAGAGAACTAAATCTTCAGACATCAGGAACAGTTCCAAAGTTATTCAGTGGTTTACTAAGGTAATCACAGCACAAGAAAATGAATTTCTCTATTTATAGCTTATGCCGTTACTCATCTTCATGCAGGTGGGTAGTTTCTTTTCCATGAGAGAAGTCTTAGTCTGTGCCATTATGCACAGGTGTTTGCAGATCTGAAGGATGACTAGCTTTCTTTGCTAGAGCTTGTGGGGAAAAAAAAAAATGTTTCATAAATTTCGTTTGCTTATTGTAATTTGAAAGTGTCTTCCAAGTGGGAAGAGTTTCTGGTCATTAAAACCAGCACAGATCATACAGCTATTATTTATTTGTTGGTGGCAAGTCCACTACTTGTATGACCTGAAGACAAAGAAAGGGATGGCAGTAGCTGTGCATGTATCCTTTTATAACTTCATGAGGGCTATTTCAGACACCCTTTTGTAGCTTGTGTGCTGTGATAGCTAAAAGAACCAAAGCTGCTGCTGTTTTTTATTTTAATTCCTTGACATGATTTTATTTGTTTCTTTTTTTAGAGAACTGAGACATAAAATCATCACATTCCAGTTTACCTCTTAGTGAAATGACTGTTATAATACGATCTGGGGATGAACTTTATAGTAGATTTCAAAGACTCTGAGATTAATGGACAGAAGGCAGTTGATAAATTAAATTGTCATCCAGATGTTTTCCCTTTCTGCTACTTTATCACTCTATAAAATTTTCTAATGAGATATTTAAAGCAACTACTTGTTGTTTTTGTTGTTCATCATTCACAAATTATTTTTTGTTTTCTTGCTAAATGTCTTGCCTCAGAGCAGTGAAGAATGTAAACTCTGTAATCTGATACCAATTAAATATTTGAGTTTTCAGTAAACTGTTTATGAAGTAGAGGCAGTGTTTTGAATTCCAAGGTACTTGTTAGTGAGAAATTAACTTAGAGGATGCTTTAAAATTCCCTCGGCATAGCATGGGTTGTGGAATGCTATCAGTTTATCCAGAAAGTGAGCCAAATTCTTCTGGCATTGTCATGAGAAACTTGTTCTCCTCATTCCTCCTGAATCTTCAGTGACTTTTGACTTCCTGCTCATTCTTTCTGTGGAACCAGCTATGGTAATGTTCTAACCTTAATTCTGTTATGCATCCATGTTGTTGGTGCTGCCATGAACTTCTGCAAACAGGTCTTATTTGTCATGTAGCCATTGTTAAAATGTAAACCAGAGCCTTTCCATCTTGCAAAGTTTCTGATCTTCTCTTTTCATCTCTGCATAGCTGGCTGGATCCTGGTGTCCTGAATTAAACTGTCATCAAGATTAGATGCAGTGAATGCAGACAACAAGTTTGACTAAAACCCGTCTCCTGGAAATCCACCTTGTTCTCATATTTTTCCAAATATTATGATTGGAAAAGTTTCATAAGTGTCATTGTAAAGTACAAACGAGAATAGATTCTGAATAAGAATCTTAATAAGATTCTTCATGTTGTGTGATTGTTTCCAAGCACTTCTCAGGAGAAGATTTCAGTGGACTTGATTCCACTGGGGATCATTTCTTCCTGTGCTTGGGAAGTGCTCAAAAAGAAATGGGAAACAGAGCACAGAGATATCAATAAGCAATTTTACAGAAAGCAGTCACAAGTCAAGGCTTCCAAGTGTTGAATCTTGTAAAGCTTGGTATCTGTTTAAAGACTTTTGGACCAAGTTAAAAAAAAACAAAACAAAACAAAACCCAGCCATTTCTGCCTTTTTAGTTTTCCCTGAACAGGAGAATTTCAAGGATAGTGTGCCCAAACTGGGAAATGTGCTGTGAATTTCCACACATAACACTAAGCAAAAAGTTAAGTGATAGATTCAGCTTTTGCTGTTCATGAAGTAGAAGATGACCTAGCTTGACTCTCAGATTTGATACCATATTTGCATGCTGGCAAGCAGAAAGTAAACAACATTTAACTTGCAAACTTAATTAATAGTATTAAAGTAATTGAGAGAATATGAATGTAAAATACCAAGATGCTGGTTTTATTCCACCCTACACAACGCAGAACTGCAGTAAAAGTAAGTTATTCTGCAGCATAGGGAAGCATGTGTTATTAGTGCTTTAATATTTGTGTTTATGGGAGTTTTTAAAGCTTTATGTGGCAATTGAAACACACACAGAGAAATCCTAGACACTGCCTAGGACAACCAGTATGTTATGATATAAAATAAAATGTGATGCATTTTTACAGCATCCCAAAGAACATGCAAAAGCCACATAGATATGAATGTGACACTCTGACAGTGTTGCCTCTGTGATGCATAGTTTCTGTAGAAAAAAACCGTGGGGCAGATGGAGCCATTACTCTGTGTGAGCTTTTACTGGTGTAGAGCCTGCAGGAAGTCTTAGCAGAGGATGACAGACACATTGTCCTCTGGCAGCCACCTAGAGGCATTCTTCCAGTCATTGCTGTCAGAAGTGCTAGTTTGTGGCAGATGAGCCACTTAGACCTGTGTGTGATATGGTGGTAACGTCATTTGCAGAGGCTGAGCTGGTGTTTCTATGATTAAGAGCCAGAGGAAAGAAAGAATCTTCTTGTTTCTGTAGGCACCAGGCTATACAGGAATAGAATGTTGGTGAGAATGAATGGTTAATACAGTGTGATTAAGCAGCCTCCAGCACTTTCCAGTGTAACATTTCTGACAGTCATAATGCAATGGCAGTGCTATTAAGTGAGTGTATAGAAAAGTATGGACAGATTATCCTGAATGGTTATTGAGTCAGGTAAAGCTGAAATGAGAAATTTGAGTATAAAAGTGAAGGAGGGGGAGAGGAAGGAGCAAAAAGAAACATCTGGATTAAAGACTTGTGTTATGTAGTTGGATTGATGTTCATAAGGCAAATTAATTTGTGTACTACTCTTGAAAAGCAAACCTAACAAAACAAAGCAAAATTAAACAAAACCCATGTGATGGTTTGGGTGTTACCTGCCCGGCCCCCCTCTCCCCCCTTAAGAAAATCACCCAGACTAGACTCAGTGGGTGGAAATTAAAGAATGAAGCTATATTTACAGTTTAACACAACATACAAGCAGATGTTTACAATATATACAACTACAGACAGAAATATACAAGTTTAAAAGTAATACAGAAACACAACATCCCTCCCAGAAATCAGAGTCCTCAGGAGGGGCTCCCAACCACCCTTCCACCTTCTTTCCAGCCCTCTGTCTTATCCCAGACTTTGCCTTACATTCAAGGTGAGTTTGGAGAATCGGCCAGGGGGGTTAGGAAGCAGATGGGTTAGTTAAACAGCAAATTATAGTGAGAAAGGAGGCAGCCAAAGCCAAAAAGCAACTGTGTTATCTATATTTGTGTTCTTGTTTTTATACATCTCAGTAAGGCTATGAGTGAAGTGAACATCACCATTATATGGTCAAGGAGATTACTCACCGGTTACCATTGTGAGCAAAGCAGACTCATTTTGGGGAAATGGGTTTATTTTATGACCAATCAAATTAGAGTAGGGTAATGAGAAATAAAATACTAAATAAAACATCTTCCCCTCACTCTTCCCTTCTTCCTGGGCTTGGCTTTACTGCTGATTTTCTCTACCACCTTCTTCACAAGCACCACAAGGTTATGAAGAGTGCAGGCTGCAGTCTGTTCATCATATGTGGTCTCTGCTTGCTCCAGTGTGGGGTCCTTCTCATGGGAGATAGTCCTTCATAAACTTCTTCAGTGTAGGTCACTTCTGTGGGCTGCAGTTCTTCATGAACTGCTCTGGAGTGAGTCTGTTTCACTGAGTGTAGTTACTGAGGATCAGACTGCTCTTTCATGGTTTCTCCATGGGGTCACAAGTCCTTCCAGGAAACCTGATTTGGGCTCCTCTTTCTCTAATGGTCAACAGGTTCTATCATGGGCCTTCTCCAGTGCAGACTTCCCACAGGGTCACATTCTCCTTCAGTAATCAACATACTCTGTCATGGAGTTCTCTATGGGCTGCAGATGGATATTTGCTCCACTGTTAGCCTCCATGGGCTGCTGGAGGACAGTCATAGAATAGAATCATAGAATAGAATCAGTCAAGTTGGAAGAGACCTCCAAGATCATCCAGTCCAACTTATCCAATCAACCCAGCCCTATCCAGTCCACTAGACCATGGCACTGAGTGCCTCATCCAGTCTTTTCTTGAACATCTCCAGGGATGGTGACTCCACCACCTCCCTGGGCAGCCCATTCCAATGGCAAATCACTCTCTCTGTGAAGAACTTCCTCTTAACATCCAGCCTATACCTCTCCCAGCACAACTTGAGACTGTGTCCCCTTGTTCTGTTGCTGGTTGCCTGGGAGAAGAGTCTGTCTCATCATGGTCCTCATGGGCTGCAGAGAAATCTCAACTTCAGTGTACCTCCTCCTATGCCTTCTTCGCTGAGCTTGGTGTCTGGAGATTTTTTTCTGTCACATATTCTCACTCCGTTCTCTGACTGCAATTCCTGTGGTTTCTTTTGCTGCCTCCTCAAATGTGTTGTTACTGGGGCGCTACTGTTGTCACTGATAAGGTCAGCATTGGCCAGCTGCGAGCCTGTCTTGGAGCTGGCTGGCACTGTGTCTGTTGATCATAGGGGAAACTTTTAGTGCCTTCTCACAGAAGCCATCCCTGCTGACTCCTCACTTTCAAAACATTGCAATGCAAAACCAACACACCATTGCAAATAATGGTAAGTCCAACAGGGAGCTTTGGTAGGTATTTACAATTTTGGCTGTTCTCATACATGTGTATTTTCAGCGTTGAATAATATGGAGGAATGTTTTGTAGAGAAAGCAGTTCAGCTTTTTGTTTATAATTAGTGATGTTCCTAGGAAATCTTCCTGAAATTGAACTGCATGTCACCTTCTAACCTACTCTTCTAGTAGTATACAGCAGCACTTGGCCCTGGTTAATGTTTTTATCTTGTTGTAATGCCTGAGAGAGAGAAAATATACTTGCTAGCTTTCTACCCTACAACTAAATTAACAGTCTCAGGGACCAATTCATTAAAATTTTATATCTGATTTGTTTGGGTCATAGCTCTGTTATAACTTGTTATAAATATCTTATATTCCTTAATATTGCATACTCTATTAACATAACAGACATTAACAACGATGGCCCATCTGGAGCTAGAGGGAAAAAGCCATAATCATTTACCTTGCCAGCTGAAAAATGACATAAAAACCTGATGTGTTACAAAAGTGATTTGACCTCTCTCACATGTAATCAAGGAAATTATAAATAATTAAATTGCCTTGGGAGAATTGATAGAAACTGTCCACATTCCTGCCTTAATGATCTGATCCTTTTATTTAGCCATTCTGGAGTTCACTGAATGGTACTCTAGACTGAGGTCTCCTTTTCTGGGTGTTCATTCATAGGAGGTATTGAACAATCTTTGCTGCTTTATGGCAAGCTTAAGGTAACACTGAGTCTCCAGCTTTTCTGTAGAAATGGTTTCATGATTCATTCTCTAAAAGTACTGATTCTGACTCAAGACCTGTGAAAAGGTTGATCTGGGGAAGTGTTCAGCTCTCTTCCCTCCATTTTGTTTGGCAGGGAGGGAGGTAAGGAATAGGGCCCAAATGCCTAAATGTCATTTAATTCCTCCATGGTTAATTGCTGTACATCTTGCTCTTTCTAATGTTTTGTTTTTTTTTTTTCATTTTTTTTCCATGGTTTTTCTTCCAACCTAAACCATTCTATGATTCTATGATTTGCTCCAAGCTGATCTCTTCTCCCTAGTAGCTGATCTCTTCTCCAAGGTATCCAGTTACAGGATGCTTGGGAATGATTCAACGCTGTGCCAGGGGAGATTTAAACTGGACGTTAGGAAGCATTTCTTCACCAAGAATATGGCCAAGGACTGGAACAGGCTTCCTAGTGTGGTGGTCAGTGCCCTAAGCCTGTCACTGTTTAAGAGGTATTTGCACAATTCACCTAATAAGAGGCTTTAACTTTTGGTTATCCCTGCATTGGTCAGATCTAGGTCTCTTCCAGCTGATAATATTTTATTCTATTCTAATAGAATAAGTAAGAAAGAAATGCAGTGACTGTAGCAAAAGAAAATTGATGTTTGCATACAGCAAAAAAGGAACTCCTTAGGGAAAAAGGGATGAGAGATGAATGGATATTATTAGGAGAGACATAAAACACTGATCTTGAAGACAGTTCTGTACTGACTCTGATGGACGTATCATGTGAGAATGGCAGATTGTTTCCTGACCCAAAAGGGGGAGTTTATAAATTACAGGAAAGTAAAGGGAGAAATTCTGCCCTCATGGTAGACTAGTTTCTCATGGTCAAGTTTGAATTGCTGACTTTTAAATCTGTGTGCTAAGTGATGTTAGAGGATGACAGTTGGTTATCTCTCTCTACCCGTGAGCTCCCAGGAATATGCTTGAAGCACAAGTCTTTCTTTACCTGACTAATGGGTCCAGATGTGCCTGCCTCCATATGCTTGAGCTGTCCATGAAAATTGTTTTATACCCAGAGTAGTATATACATAAATGCCAAAATGTATAACCAAACAAACACTAGAATCTCGTGTTCATTGACTATGGTTCTTGGAAGTTTCATCTTATATGTGTTATTGCTTGTGGCTAGCTGCTGGAATGGGTAGGAGTGACATGCCAGTAATTTTCTCTCTTCCCAGTAGCAAAACACAAGTAGGATGTATATGGTTGTTAAGAGAGTGCATGTATGTTTATAAAAAGGAGGACTGCTTTTGATCTTTACATTTGCATTCAAAACTAGGCATATTTTAGCCCTCATGTTTTGGCAAGCCAAACAGGAGAGAAGAGCTGAACAAAACTGAAGGACAAAGACTGGTGAAGGTTGCCAAAATACCCATCTGCTACTAAATATCTGGCTTGGCTTTTGAGTTCTTCCTGATGGTTGTGGAATAGAGAGCTGACAGGATTCTGTCCATTTCAGGCAGGCCCCAGTTAACAGAGAACTGTGTGCTACTTTGAGGCGAATTGGAATATATTAATGAGAAAAAATAGATTATAGGCTGTGAAAAGAAAACAATGGTGATGTCTACTTCACTCACAAGCTTGCTGAGATGTATAAAAGCAAGAACACAAACACAGATAAGACAGAGAGTGCGTGTGTCTTTGTCTCTTGGTGTCTGTGTTTCTCCCGAGGCTTCTTCTGTGCAACCAAACTAATTCTGCTTCTAAGCCCCCTTGCTGATCCTCCATACTCACTTTGCATATATGTGTGGATAAAGTAGAGGAATGGAAAGAAGGTGGAAGGGTGGTTGGGAGCCCCTCCTGGGAACTCTGATTTCTGGGAGAGGTGTTGTGTTTCTGTATTACTTTAAACTTGTATATTTCTGTACATAGCTGTGTATAATTGTAATATATGCAAATATCCGCTTGTATATTATGCTAAGCTGTAAATGTGAACCTTCATTCCTTAACTTCCAGCTGGCTGAGTCTAGTCTGGGTGATCTCAGAAGAGTAGGGGGGTGGGTAACTCCCAAACCATCATAGACTGTCAGCTGTCAAAATGTCAGAAATACATTTAAGAGTTTACAGCTTCATGAGAGAAGGGGTGGGGGGAAAATAACTGCCCATTTGCTTCTATTTGTAAGTTAAGAAAACTGAGGAGAGCAGGAAGAATGCTGTCTGTATTACCTAGAGTAAGTGTTAGTCCAGACTCTCATCAGAAACTTAGGAATCTTTAAAGAATGAGATTTGCAAATTTGTACTTTCATTGACTGTTTTTGAGTCAGCATTGTACAGATGCTAACCTTGGCTTTTCAAGAGGGAGAACTGCACTGAATAGAGTTTGTGCATTAACAAAAGTTAGAATAAACCTTTGTTAGTAGTAGCGTTAGGGAAATGCAAAACCCTTTGAATGTGCTAGCAGATTTGTGTAATCACAAGTTTCTGGGTTTTGAGTTGATTAACTCAACAGAATCATAGATGCCTTGTTTTTACTTTGGGGAGGGCTGGAGTAAAGTGCCTTGTTTAATTTATTTCTATATAAGCAGATAGTTTGGTAGCACAGTATCTTCCATTCTTCCCTCTTGAATAAGATTTTCTTTCCTCTAGGGTGAAATTAATCAATCATGGAAAGTGAAGAGTGACCTTTGTTTTTACTAATGCATTGTGACATTAAATATTTGAAATGGAAAACCTGTTAAATGTGAGGCATAGATAGTTCAGAAAATTGCAACACAATGAAAAGACTACAAATACTTCAATGCAGTACAGTAATTTCATTAGGGGTTTTCTGACACATTTTCTGAAAAACCATCTAGCCTTTGTGAAATGCATTCAGAAATGAGTGAAATATTTCTCTGGAATAATGTTTCTTGATTGTAGTTACAAGGTTTTGTCACTTCTGTTATTAATCACAGTGACAATCTTTTGTCTTTAGGCCAAGGGCAAGAGTTCCTTGTTTTTCGAGTTAGAAAATACTCTAAAGTTTGTAGTGGCATGTCATTAATATTTATGCTGCACAGGTAATAGAGTAAATATTAGGGCTATGAATTATTGAAAGTGAAAGAAGAGTGATGAAATACCATTTGTTAGTTTGGTTATTATGTAGTTTTACATGTTTGTGAGAAATGAGGGACACACAGAAGAGAGCATCATTTTAAGTACTCTTTATGACTTCTGCATTAATAGGAATTTTCATTGCCAAATGATATGAATGTTTAAAAATAATTCCAAGTGCAATTCTTATGATGAACTGTAGAACAAGAAAGCATGACAATAATTTAATACAGCTACTTTAGAGAGGATGTGGGAGTGTCCTCTACAAACAACTACCTTTCCAAAGAAGTGTTCATTCTCAGAGTACTGTCAGGCTTTACCATAATTTCCTGTGTGGCACAAGACAAGTGCTTCAACCTCACTTTTCTCACTATTTCAAGATGAATAATGACCTGTTTGCAACAGTTGTTCTGAATGATCATTCCTGAACTTCTGTTCATGGGCAGAAGTCTTTTATAGGGTTTTATGTAAATTTCTCTCTTAAGTTTGGGGAAGGATTGTAAGAAAATTGTGTAGATGCAAATGGGGAGTAAGGCAGGTGCTGCTCATGTCAGATCAAGCATAAAACAGGGAAATGAGGAGGGGGTTTCTTTTTATAGAGCGCAGAGGAGGGTTATACAGTTTGTAGCAGTTCACAGGACTGTATTTAGCTGAGTGAACAAGGAAAGGCAGCAAGGTCAACGTGTGAGTAGAAAGTGAATGAGACAAAGGCTTGCATCAGCTATTGGACTTCTGATCTGTATATGCACCAATGAAGTAAGTAATTATTAAGTGATTCTGGCCCTGATGCCAGAAAGGATCTTACAATCCTTGGCCACTCAAGGAGAGGCAACTCATCCAGCTGCAGTGTGAGTTGGGCAACAGCGAATGGATTTCCCAGATCACATTTTTGTTTGAAAAACATGTTCTCAGTCTTGAATTCATGTTTTTGCAAGTGTTTTCAGAATTTCTTGATGTTGTATGGTGTGCTGCATGTTTCTGTAGTAGTGGGTGTTCACCCCACATCTGCCCATGATCTGTGCTGTTGGTTTCTTTTAGCCTAGGAGCTCTGTGGGGCAGTATTAGCACTTGGCTGAGGAGTGCAAGCTGTCCCTTCCTTCGAGAGATGTTTCTAAGAAGCCTGTGCCCTACTGCTGTCACAGAGCCTGCTTGGAGACCTGTGCTCCTGTGAGAGAAGGAAAGAGTTTCTCATTTGAAATTGTGACTTGGCTACCCACACCAGCCTGCTGTCCTAAGCAGCTTTCGTTCTTGTGCTATGACTGTCTTTCTATGCTGGTTGTTATTTTTCACTGTCTTTTAAGAGAGACTGTATAGGACTTCATTATGAATACAAAGAAACAGGCTAACCGGCTAATGCAATCTACTTTGGCATCCACTAACACTCTTGCTAGGTCTGCCAAAGAGACTACTTAATGGTAAGTGTGGTGATCCATGCAAAAAGTTACCCAACTGGATTCAGAATTATTGCTAAAGCAATAGCGCTTGCCAACAGTTAGCAAGGTGTGAGGAATCAAAGAGGTGTGAGCTGCGCTCTCTGTTATGCGTCTCTATCTTTAGCATGTTTCTTTGTTCACCTTTCCATGATACTTACTAAGCCTGATCATGCAGGACTAAGCACTGTGCAAGAGACTGAGTCAAACCTAATAATGCTGTTTTCTCTGCTAAAGCTTGTAAGCAGTAGATGTGTGAAGACACTTCCTGTGCTGTGGTGATGATTTCTAGTGGGGTTCAAGGAAAATCTGACCTGAAGAATTGAATCCTGTGTCATCTGGATAGGATGGTTGTGCTTCTGAAGGTAAACCAGGCTGATGACAAAGTAGCAAATCAGTTTTGGAGTTACAATTAGAGACCCAGCCTAGTTAAAAAAAAAAAAAAAACCAACCTCAGCTCAGAATTAAGGGAATTGTTTAGGTTTGAGAAAGGCTGCCAAGGGCTCCAAGCAGCGAGGCAAAGGCTGGCAGGCAATGCTGGAGCTGGTCAAGCAGGCTAGTCAGAGGCAAGCTCTAACACAGAGAGGACAGAGGACAGGATTAAGAAAATGTAAAAGCAGTCAGGACTGAGCAGTAGGAAGCAGGATCAAGGACCAGAGCCGGGAATCAAGGTGTGAAGCATGATGTTGAGGCAGACTGCAAATTCCCAGAAGCTATTTTGTAGACAGCTGCTTGATGTCTCCTGTTGTTAAGCAGATGCATTGAATATGATCTTTGTTTTCTCTTACCTCTGTCACTGCTGACCAGCAACCAGAGGAGCCTCACTCCAGCTGGGCAGTGAGTTCATTATATGCTTTTGGTTTTGACAGTGGCTTTAGTGTGTCAGGATCTCAGTCTTTCTTGTCCCAGTGGTTTTGTGCTGTCTACTGAATTTGCAGTTCTTTATCAGAGGGCAGTGAAATTGTTTACCTAACCATCCAAGATGACTGGACTGCAAAGAACTAGAGGCATATTCCTCCTTGGCCTATTAGGCTGGTGTCTGTCTCACCTTTGCTCCTTTGCATCAAGTCTCTCTGATTGCATGAGGATGGAGAGGCTTTGATTTTGCTGACTGTGCTGCTTTGGTTCAGCTGTGAAGCAGTTACTTGTAATTGGTGCCAAGGAGTAGCAATCAACTGGAAAAAAAAAAGCACTGGGAAAAGTTGATTTTCCTTTTTTTTTTTTTTTTTTTCCTTTTCTTTCTGCAAAATGTCTGTGAGCTGAGGCTTGAAATGAAAATGTGGGTGGAAGAACAGAAGACATAGTGGAGTCTGATTTTCTGTGGTTTACAGTGAAAGTCTGCTTCTGGAATGGTGAAGAAAAAAGGAAAGCATGATGATTAGCACATATGCTGTTTGTGCCCAGTTGTCAGCATTACTTTTTATGATGTCTGAGGAGGTGTGGAGTATGGAGGGAGCGGGGAAGAAAAAAGGCCCTGACAATGATCAAAATCTAAGGTTGTTCATTTTTTTTTTTGTATCTGTGGGGAAAAGCTGGTTTCCAGATTCCAACAAAGATGACCATTTAATTATTCTTCATAATTATGTATTCCTTATTGGTGGATCTCAAGGTCATTTTCACAGTACAGTATATTTTTCTATCACAAACAATTTACCAGTATAATTTTGTGCTTTTAAACAGATGCTGACTGTTCTTCCCTTAAAGTAAGCAAAATAAATTCTCACGTCAGCTACTTCCAAATATTCAGGAGACAAAGAGAATGCCAAATATCTACTGCTAGGTCATGATTATTATTTGGATTTTGCTAACAAATTTTCTGATTTATTTTTTTTTTAAATCAAATCTTACACTGGTACATTAATATTGGAAATACAGGACACCGCAGCTTTGCAGCACAGCATGCTTGCTTAACTTTACTATGGATTATCTGTTGATTATAGTAATTTTTATTTTTTGAGATTTTAGCTTAATAAGTTCTTTTAATCCAATTTAATCTTTCTCTTGCTATTTGAGTTTTTAAGGTCATCCAGTCCTTACTAAATTTTTGTCTCTTTTTTTTTTTTTTTTTCATGTCTTGCCTCTTTTTCTCTGTTTGCCCTCATCAAATTCAATGGTAGCTTCTGTAATTGTTAAAATCAATACTAGCATTTCTAGGTCCTTGATGCTATTTTGTCTAAAAGGCTTGACTTACATTTAAATAGAGCAAGTATTCTGTAATTTGAGTTAAAACTACTTGAATAAAAATTGCAGTGATGAGAATGAGATGCTCTCATCCCCTAACTTTCCCACATTATCTGTTCTGGTTAGTGTTACTGTGAAAGTTCCTCTCAAGGAGCTTTTTCCATTTTTATTGTATTTTTTTGCTTCTGCTAATTGCTGTTGTTTCACACATCTATTCATGCAAGTGCTATGAAACTCTGACTTGTGGAAGTTGAAGATTGATGAAGCTTCAGTTCCCCCAAATAAACGATGTATACAAATTATTTTAATCAAGTGTGTATGACTGCAACTTGCATACTTGTAAACAGATTTTGGCTGCTAAATTTTTCCAACTGCATGTGTAATCAGTAGAGTGAAGTGCATATTTTATACTTTTAAATAGTTTTTGGTAGAGTTACTGAAAGAGGTGCTAGAAATAAGCATTTCGCAGCTCTCTGCCGCTGGATTTGTTGTAGGCTTGAAACCTGAATGAGACAGTGGCACAGTCATGTAAGGAATATTTAATGTTCCGGAACTGAATCCCCTATTCTAGCTTTTTTCAAAGAACCAGGCAAAAAGTTAAAACTGATTTCACTTTTCTTTCCCTGGTTACACAAATAGGTAGTGAGACTGTGCGGAAACTGGTAGAGCTTTGTAGTAATGTAATTGCTTTGTTGGAGGGAGTGAACCTGAGACCTCTCCCGACGAAGCACAGATCCCTTCTGCTGAGCAGAAGGACTGATCTGCTCGCTGTGAGCAGTGACGAGTGGCTGTTCTCTTTGGGTCAGTGGCGGTGGGAGACAGGAACACAATGTGTTAGTGCTTAAAAGAGTTTCTTTCAGAATTTTTACTTTTCGGAAACGGGAATTATGTAAGTCAGCTACAGAGAGGCTCTCTGCTTAGCTCTAGCTGGCATCATGCTGGTCACACAGAGCCAATTAGGCTTCTAGAAGTCTAACCATGAAACCTATACCGGTGGCTTTTTGCAACAGCCACAGCGTTCAACCTGGAAGGGGTTGGGGGGAATATGGGGAAGTGAAATAATTAGCCTCCAGAAATGTGTACAATTCCAGATAGTGCTCAAAATTACATTTCTAATTTTAATTGAAAGGTACTCTGGCTCAATAAAATTTAGAGCAAAGCCCTGCTGGTTCAAATTATTAGTACACACCTTAGACCTGGTGAGTTTTATATAGTTTCATGTGGTTCTTTGAACATTTCACACAGCTTTAGTTCAACTCTATTGCCCTCCATGCAAGAACCCTTTTATAGACTTACATAGAGATGAAATTAACTCCTAAGGAGGAGTATTAATGGATTGGGATTTCTTATAATCTTGCTTGGAGATCGGGATGTTTTTCAAAACAGCAGTAGGCTTTTGAGTGGAAGGGAAAATATTGATCTGGCGTCCTTCTGGCTTAATTTAAGGACAGTGATATTTTAATAAAATGAAACACTACCAGGTCAATACTGTAACTGTTGTGTGTCAGTTACAGTGGAGTGTATAGTGGAAAGGTAGTTCTGATTGTCCAGGTAGCAGTTAGCTTGTCCCCGGTTATATTACTCCCTTTTTAGTTTCACATAGTACAGCTGTTGTCTCAGTATTGTTTTCTATCACTCTATGTCCCACTGTTGCATCCTGACAACAGTTACAGTAATCATGTGGAGCTGTTGGAGCTGGCAGGTATGGATGCAGGTGGCTTTTTTACTTCTAGGTCAAGGAATTCAACATGTAGGAGGAGAAAGTGGGGCAGAATTGCAGTTCTTTTGACCCTCTAATTTTAAAGCCTGTTCAGGACTGCTTTGCTGACACGTCAGAAGGCAGAGTTTCAAAGCAGTGCTGAAATGGTATGAGTTTGTTTCTTTTCTGTCACTAGAAAAAAAAATGGAAGACTTATTATCTGCAGTGTTAATGGCAATAAGTTAGTAAGCATAAGATGAAGGAGAAAGCCTTCCTTTGCTTCTATTAAAAAAAAAAAAAAAAGAAACATTTAATTTTTCTTCAGGCAATTGCATAGAACTGCATTAGTCACACTGCTTCTTTCCTGCAGACAATCCAATCATGGATTTCAAGGGAAAATATTTTTCTTTTTTTTAAAGTACTTTCTAAGTATGAAATAAAGGAAAATTCACTGCTCAGATTTTTACCCCCAATACTTATTTGGAAATGATTCATAGAATCGTAGAATTGCTTTGGTTGGAAAAGACCTCTAAGAACATTGAGTCCAGCTATCAACCTAACACCATCATGCCCACTGAACCACGTCCCAAAGTGCCATGACCACAAGTTTCTTGAACATCTCCAGGGACAGTGACTCTACCACCTCCATGGGCATTGTGTTCCAATTCGTGACCACTCCTTCCATGAAGAAACTTCTCTTGATAGCTAATCTAAGCCTCCCCTGGTATAGTTTCATGCTGCTTCTTCTCATCCCATCACCTGATAATAGGGAGAAGAGGCCAAACCCCACCTCACTGCAACTTCCTTTGAGGTAGTTGTAGAATGCAAGGGGGTCTCCCCTCCACCTCCTTTTCTCCAGACTAAACAGTGCCAGTTCTTTCAGCTGCTCCTCAAATATTTTTTTCTCCAGACTCTTCATCAGCTTTGTTGCCCTTCTCTGGACGGGCTCCAGCAACTCGATATCCTTGTTGTAGCGAGAGGACCAAAACCAAACACTGTACTTAAAGTTTGGCCTCAATAGCACAGATTACAGGGAAACAATCACTTGTGTATTACCACATATGGTCCTGTCAGTTTGTTCTGTGTAATCTAAATAAGTAATAGGTGTAAGGAGGAGAGATGCTGGTTGTCCTAGAGACCAGTCATGGCGTAACTGGTACGATCAAAATCCTGGACAGGTAGGAAATTTGATGATGTAATGCAGAGTTTAGATTACTGTCTCCAGAAAACTCAATTCTTTATGGTGCATAGGCTGGCAACACCTTTTAAAGGCACATAATATACAAGAGAAACTTCTCAAAAAGACCATTTATCAAAATAATACCTCTCATCTTGAGCTAGTCACTAACTGCCATTTATACTAATGCATGCATCTTGCACAATGTTCATAAGCACTCATCTCTTGGTAGCAGTAACTTGCAAAATGCACATAGTGGATAAATACATAAAATTGACATAATTTATTTCACCCAATATGTGGGAGTAGTGGATGTGATGCTTCCATCTTTTACATGTACTAGCTGGCTGGCCTTGAGCCAGACACCATGACTTCTAGAGGCCATGGCAGTAAAGTCACTGAGTGATTCCAGTTTCTGCTTGTCTTAGTTTAAAGCAAGATGGATGCTCTTTTACCTCTTATAAAGGAGGTAAAACAAAAATACTTCACACATAGAATTGGATAGGATTGGAAAGTTCAAATGGAAAGGCTATTCACAACTATGTAACTACGTATGACTGTACGGAAGTATATAAAATACACAAAACCCCATAGTACATCTCTGCCACTCTTGACTTAGGCCAAAGCTTCATGCGAAACCTCTCTCTAATTGAGGCTAATAAACTCAGGCCTTCAAATGCATGCCGTCTCCACCATGCCTCTCTACCCCTGTACCAAAACCATTGCCATGCAGCAAAAAAATTTGGCTTGGCAGCTCCAAGCCCCGATTAAGCTGCTCCAGGCCTAATTGGCCTGACTAGGCCTCCACTTCTCCGCAGCAGATAAAAGCCTGCACAGCCTCCCAAGAGGAGAGAGGGAGGGAGAAGGAGGAAAAAAAGATTTTGCAGCCAGTTTTATAGTGATGCAGAACTTAGGGGATGAAATACAAAAGATTACACTTCTTAGCACACCTCCTGGACACTAGCTCCTGAAGGTCTGTAACTTTGTGGTTTCTTAAAGGCACCACCAACCCCAAACTACCACACTGCTGTGTGCGCTTGTTGCTCTGTGTTCCCCCTCTACAGCTGATTGAACTGTGATACTTTGCTGATGGCTGGAAGAAACAAGGAATCACAGTTGAGCGACCCGAACTGTTGCTTAGCTCTGACAAAACTGGCAGATGAAAAGTTACATGTCTCCTTACCGCTGAAAATGACAAAGATACCTTTCAGCCTGATTTTCCATGTGCTGAGCATGCTAGTGTTCTCTTAGTCACAAGTTTCTTCATCATATGCTGCTTGGTGGAGCCAGTGCATAAATACATTACAGAAGACAGGGTAGTTTAGATTTCCAGTATTTGTCTTGTATGGATGTGGCACAATTCCTGACTGACAGTAGTTCTGGAACCTTATGACAATTACTTCTATGTCCATCTGACTGATGGCACTATTAAAATTATAAGCTCGTGTTGATTGAGAAATGTGACTTCTGAAAAGTTATTCTTTCTTCCTATCTTTTTGTCATGGGGCAATACATAATGATGTAATTTCAGAAAAGAAACACATCTGACAATAATTCTGGAGATACTTCATTATTGCAGCAATGATGGAGAAGAAGCAAAAATAATTTCCTATCTAGAGGTGGACAGAGACTGTTTTATTTTCAAGGTAAATTAAGTATTGATGAAAATGTAATAACAATTATATATCTGTGGAACTGAAGTAAGGTGATAGGCCTAAATGGAATGTAGTCAGCACATAGCTGAAGTAGTGAAAGAAAATGCTGCCAAATACAGACCTTGTGAAAGAGAGGTTTGTATTCACCTGGATATGTTGGGGCTTTTTAAAGTTTTGAAACTAAGATTTGTTATTTCAGTATAGAAAGCTTAGCATGAAGTTCCAGTTTGTAGAACTGATGAGCAGGTGCAGGTGAGGTGATCCATTAAATTATTCCTGTCTCTGGTGTTATTTTGCCAGTGTCCTGTGCTTACATTTAATTCTGGTTATCACATTTGCCCTTCTTGAAGAGTGTCAGCAGCGAGTGTCATTGCTTGTTTTTGTTCTATGAAAGATGTGAGACAGAGAAATAAAAGACAATAAAATATTTCTAAATGAGGTGTATGAGCAATGAAACGATTTTTCCTGTATTTTGAGTGCAGATTATAATACTCTTTCTTGAATGTATCTTAACTGTAAAACTGTTCTCTTTTGTCCTGGGTTAGGATGAATCTCCCTCATGGGAGAATAAACTCACCACAACACAGACTTTTTGTTTTGAAAGTCAGGGAAAGATGAAATTATATTTAGAAAGAGAAATTACTATGAGAGAAGAAACAAACAAAATACAATAACCTTAAGGGAGATGGGGGAGGGGACAAGTGGCGGCGAAAGCAGCAGCAGCTGAAACAGCAGCCGGGGAAGATAGGCAGGCATAGCTCAAAGCAGCAGAAGCCAGCAAAGGGGGAGAACAAACTGTGCTTCTAGACATTAAGCTCTTGATGCTCCGATGAAATTGTATTAACTTATCTGTTGTTGCCATTCTGTGGCCTATCCCTGGAACGTTCACCTCTCCCCTATGTCTGAACTAGAAAAATCAGCTCAAACGGCCACATCGTTCTTTTGATCTGTTTGCCTAATATAGACCTTTAGCCTCTCAGGATACATGGAGAAGTGAACTCGCTTTTCCAAGCTCCTGGGGAGCAAAGGGATGACAATTCATCACCAGTCATAGCTATTAGTTAACAGTGTGTTACTAGGCTAATAGATAATACAGTAGCCCATCTTACCTTACATTTGAAAACAAATTTTTTTTTGCACGCTCTTTCTTTTTAATGAATGAGAAACACAAGCTCTTATACATGCAAGAGAACCATCTAGGTACTTGAGTGCTATCACACCCATTCAAGTGCCTCTCTGACTAGTAACTGGGATGAAATGCAGTTAGCTTGATACATGAAGGTTAGTGTGATGTCTGAGTTACCAGCTTGTACTGAAAAACAGCAGGTGTCTGAGAAGAATAAAGAAGCAACAGCAAAATTTGGAGATGAGAGGTTAGCAGTACAAGTTAGGAGTTATAGTCTACTAAAACCCAGATATAGCAATAGTTTTGTTTTTTTTTTTTTTTCTTTTCCCCCCAAAATGAGGTGATTTGAGTGTTGCTTGAAATTTCCTTATAAGATTCAGGAATGTAGAAAATTCTATGCAAGATTCATGTCTCATTGTAATGTACTTTATGGAACAACTTATATTTTTGATGAGTACACATTAGAAACCATTGAATCGAGTTGCATGTGCATGCTCATATCTCAGTTCCTGGTTCCAGGAAAGAGTTAAATCTGTTGAATGCATTTTGTCCATCTGAAGAGAATACTTACCATTATCAGACCCATGGGACCTTCTCAGATTAGAGATTCACTCAGATTCAGGAGGTGTATGCTTTTGCATGCTTGTTCTTGCCTCAGCTGAGTATTCTTGTTCCTTTATCCTCTCCTGTTACCCAGACTCTACATCATTGTTGTGGATTTCTGTCTCTCCTCTGTGCTCATAGCTGCCTTAGAATAGAATAGAACCAACCAGGTTGGAAGAGACCTCCAAGATCATCCAGTCCAACATATCACCCAGCCTTGTTCAATCAATTAGACCATTGCACTAAGTGCCTCATCCAGTCTCTTTTGAACACCTCAAGGGACAGTGACTCCACCACCTCCCTGGGTATCAATAGGCAGCTACTTCTCTAACTTCTTCAATCCAGTAGTACTAAGTCCCCTTGTTCCTCTGAATAACATATTATGTGAGTCAGAGGTTTTGAATTAATTTCAGTTACATTAAAAAATACAATCATCCTGTCACTTGTACTGTCCTGCTGTTCTAGTTTGGGTTTAGACTTTGTTACAAATTCAGGTGGAGATATTTTCTATTTCATATTAAGCTTCTATATCTGCTTTAATTTGCTTAAAGCAAAATATTTTCTACAACATGATTTGGAGGTAGAATTTATTAATAATAAAGCCCTGGCACATATTGCAGTCATTCATAGAGTCCAGGACTGTAGCTGGCAATTGGCATCCAAACGTGTACCCACATACACCAGCATGCACATACACACACACACACATTTATGCGTTTTAACACCCACCATCCTTGCAATCTGCTAGAATATACACCCCATTATGCACACACAGCCTGTTCTGTTGCATAGTAAGAGGGAGTGATGCACTAATGTGTCAGTAAAGAAGCTGAAGAGAAATCTTGCTTTGTCTTCAGAAAACATCTCGAAGTGTGAGGGTGGAAAAAACACACTTCATAGGGAAATTCTGCAGCACAGGAGTGACCAGTGTACAGAATAGGTATTGTGAAGGAAAGATAAGGGAGGGAAAAAAAGTAAATTCCTAATTGTGTGGTGTTGAACACAACCGAATGATGTAAAGACTATAAGGAACAAAATGTGAAGATGAGACAAGATGTTAGAAGAGAGAGCCTGGAGTAGCACTTGGAAAAAAAAATCTTGCTGATAGGAGAAACTGTGAGCATAAGGGAATTAAAAAAATAAATGTGAAAGTAGTTGGGTGGGGAGGAGATTGCATTGGTGTGTGTGAGCAGAAAATTATGATGAAGAGATGGAGTAGAAAGTGAATATGAAAGAAAAGGAAATAATTGAAAAGGAAAAGCAGTAGTATACATATTGCTGAAGTCTGAGCAGTTTTAGTAATGGTGAGAAGAACTAAGGACATGGAAAATGTAGAGAAATGTGTAAAGCTGGCTGAGGCCCAGCAGAACACTGACTTGCTGTTCTCAACAGAGATGGCGAAATGCAGGAAATGCTAAAAGTTGCATTGATGCCTTTGATATTGAGTTAGAGTGTTCTGTCCCTTTTTTCTTCAAAGGAAAAATTAAGAAAATAACATGAATAAGAATTTGTTGTTTGCTTTACATATTTTGTGAAATGTTTTTATCCTTTTTGTGTTCATTTGGAAGAAAATCACTACAAATTTTTTAAAATAATAAACCAATCCTACTTATTTTCATGTCTGTGCTAATAATGTTCTTACTTAGTAAAATGAATTAAACATGACCTGCATAATAGCTAAATATTTGTCATGGTAATGTTTTTTTGGGTTTTTTTTTGTGAGAGATGCATTATTCCAAAACACTCAAACCTTCCAAAATAAATCCCCAATTCTGTTATTAGAAGATAAAGTAATAACAAAAAAAGAATAGAATTGTAATTTTTATTCAACAGTACCATAAAAAATGTAGATAATTTCCCATACTAATCACCTATAGTCTTTTCTTGAAATAATTGTGTGAACATGTGTTTCTTGTACACAATTGTGTGATCAGGAGAGCTCCTGCAATGCTTGGGGCTGATGATTTCTGAACACTTACCAGAATAGAGCAGGACATTCAGATCTGTAAATTGTCAGCCAGGTGATACAGTTTGGTTTTGCATATGTGCTGAAGTTTGTGTTTGCTTCCATTAATACATGCATACAGGTTTTTGGAATCTAGGTCATCAGTGGGACAGCATCTTTTATTATGATGTATAGTCTGCATGTGTGAACAACTGAAATAATGTGTACTGTGAATCATAGCCCTGGTTTATCCTTAGCTTTCACTTTTTCCTTATATAAGCAAACTCCTACTGCTGTTGAAATTTTCCTTGAATGAGGGCTGAGAAGGGACTCCGGTATTTGGCCCTAAGGATTTTGTAAGCTAGTATGAATCATAAGAATTTGGAGACAATATATTTTAAAATGATTTCCTCTTGAGTACATTACTACATCTTACATGTTACTAGGAGCTTTGTGAATGTTGTTACCATATGGATAAACAAACTTTTTCTCCCATTCCCTGTTCACTCATTTTTCAGAGCCTCTCTAGTTTTCTTGGCAGATTGTTGTTGCAGAAATACTATTGATGATCTCAGCCCATACACCTTGATTCTAACACTCTGTCTGAGGACCCTGGTATCTGGCTTTTCATTTATCCACAGCCTTCTTTTGAAGGCAGCCCCCCCGGTATAAATCCTGACAGTCTACATCAAGGCCTCAATCTTCTTTCTCCTTCTGATGGAGTTTGTGATCAACAGCAAGAAGTCAGCTCTGTCTCCCTTAAGTCTCTAGAGTTTTTAGAGCTCTGAAAATACCAAGTGCATGACCCTCATATATATATAAAAATATATACATTTTTTTTCCCCCCAGAAAATGAACAAAGAGGAACTTGTCAGTCAGTCTTTTTGAAAGCAGGTTCTGGCAGAAAAGCTACAGTCTGCAGCTGTCACTGGGCTAAGGGTATAAATGTGGCCCAAACGTGAGGCACAGTATAAAGTAGGGCTCAAATTAACACAAGAAGTTGGTCAAAAAGTTTCTGACCTTGTACAGTGGCTGCTGTGAATCAGGACATATGTGTACTGTCTGCTGTGGTGTACTGCTCACAAGTCTTTCCACTGGAGACTGTATGCCTTGGGAGTTTTGGAGGCTTGTGCTATTGTAGAATTTGTTGGAAAAATAAGTTGTTTTTTTGTCTCTGAACCACAGCATAATGGGTCTGAGTAGTTTTATGCTGATTTGAAGAAAGCCAAATGAGGGAACAAGCTGCATTTAAAAGTATTAAGTAAATGAAAGTGTTTCTGATGCTTAGACATTCACTATATATTCAGTTCATTTATATATTCAATAACTTGGTTATTCAGTTTGGATCAAGTAGTGTTTGTGGATTTGTTTTGATGAGTTTTTTTGACCTGAGTAAATTATAGGTATAAATTTATGGGCCTAAATGTATTCTTTTAAATTTCAATAGAATGTTGTTGTGTATCAATCAGAAATATATGATGCTATACATTCATTTTAAGTGATTGAGGAGCAGAATAAACTAAAAAACCAAATGAATATACCAATCCACTTTTTTGGCCTTATGAATCGGAAGATATTCAGGATATCAGGGAGTGACAGGACTAGGGAGAACTGGAGCAAATCTGGAGATGGGTAGGTTCAGGCTGGATGTGAGGAGGAAGTTTTTCACCATGAGAGTGGTGAGAGCCTGGAATGGGTTGCTCAGGGAGGTGGTTGAGGCCCCATCCCTGGAGGTGTTTAAGGCCAGGCTGGATGGGGCTGTGGCCAGCCTGACCTAGGGTAGGGTGTCCCTGTCCATGGCAGGGGTGTTGGAACTAGATGATCCTTGTGGTCCCTTCCAACTCTGACTGATTCTATGATTCTAGGTCAACATAAAAGTATAGTAAGTACTTGCAAATGGCAAATACAGGGAGAGAACCCAATATTACTTTAAGAAAATCATGTGGTTTTGAAAAAGGTAATTACCACTGAAGAAATGAGAAATGAATCCAGTGTACTGCTTGCTAATCAAGTATTGTGTATTTGTACACCACTCAAGTTATTTTCTTTAATGGCTGTGCAACTTCTCAGATGTTATCTATTATGCAAAACAATATATTAAAATAAATCCTGAAAACTTTTGCATAATTATTTCTGATAGCATGATGTAGATACGGTATCAGCATAAATTAAAGCATTGTTCCAGAATGCTCTAGCATTTAAAGTTATGTCAGTCAAGGGCAATGTTAGAGGTTGCTTAGCTCCTGGTCTCATCGGGCAGGGTTATTTAGAGATGTATTCTTTTTGATATAGCTAAATAGTTTTCTAAGTGCTTGTTTTTTAGCTATAATTAATCCTTTGAACATCTATAGCTGTTCCATTAAGAATCTCATAACTAATGAATTAAATCTAACAAAATCCCATTGGAGTTGCATTTAATTTATTAGCTTTAAAATTCTAATGGAAATAGCTATAGATGTGCGAAGGATTTAGGATTATTAAACTAAGAGGTCAATAAGTATTACATCCCTTTTACAGACGAGTAAACTGAGGCAGTGGGATGTTAAATGATAAATGTTGTAAAGAAAAGTATGTTAGAAAGACAGAAATGGAAGCCAAAGCTTCGGTCTGTACAGTTTCCATATATATGGAAAGAAATATGGATTGTCACTGTTTCATATACACCAGAATTTATTTCTTCTTGAATTCAAGATGTGTAGTTCTCTAGGTTTTGTCTTTAATCGCAAGACTGATATTATCTCTTTGAAAAACATGGACATTGCATCTGAACTGTCCTTTAACTGACTTTGGTTCTCCTTCCTTGGTCCCTCTTTGGGTGACACTGAGGAGCAGATGTTTTTTGTTCCCTTGAAAAATCTGAAAGTATTAATTCAGTCTACAACTTCAGAGATGGAAGAGTTAATAGAAACATTAATAAGTACAACCTTAATAGGATTTGAACTCACAACCTTTGAAATACGAATTAGAAATATATGTGGTAGTCTACACAGTCATTCATTAGCAGTCATGGGAATTTACAGGTGTTAAATTAGTTAGAGAAATGCTCCATTGTTCTATGAATGCAATAAAAACATAATGAGAACTACAAGGAAATAAATTAATTCTAAAAAAGAAATCTAGTATAAGGGCAACAAAGTTCAAATAAAGCCTGCTCCCTAGTCTCTAACAAGATCTGTGAAATGTCATCAATGTTAGACTTAATATTGCATTGTTACATTTCACTTGTAGAAATATTTTCATTATATGCAAACTTTAGTGAATTTCTGGCTGCCTCTTCTCTCTCTATAAAAATTCCTTATTTGAAACATTTCTGTGTAAGAGTGTGCCTGTTGAAATGATACTGTGTTTTAATAGGATAAAATTATAAGCCTTTGGTCTGAAACTGTAGCTAGCAGGAAGCTCACTGTTCCCAGGTATGCTTAGCCAGGAGAGGAAGAGCAGAGAGCTGCTGGAGGCAGCTGGAGCGCAAAGCACTGCGTCTGTGTCTTGTAGGGAGGAAGGGAAAATGGATCGATCTAGTCTCATTTGTGTTTCAGATATGTGACAGCTTCACAAATCTTGGATAAAAAATACATTTTGACTTCAAGGACATTAAAATACTGTTATCCCAGTTGGCTAGTGGGATGGCTAGATTTAAAAAAACATGACCAAATGTACAAAAGCTTTGGCTTCCTGACGTGAATGCTTTCAAGTATGTGCTGAGGGACTTAATGTCATTAATGCTATTTTTGGTCTTTCTTTTCTTCCTTTTAGGAAGACAAAAACTCAGGTGTAAAGCATTTCCAGTCAACAAATATAGCAATTAGTATCTCAGTGAAAGGAGAATGAAAAAAACTTGTTACAGAGGCTTATAGATGAGAGCTCAGAGACTGGATTTGTGGCGTCAGCAAATCCATACTGCACACATCCATGCAGGACGTTTGGCTACATTACTCCCTATAGTGTCTTCACCAGTGTGTTACTGCTGCGGTATTTGCTAACAACAGTTGTAATGAGGGAAACAAATAATGTCTTACTTAGTGCAGAGAGTAGTTCACTGGCTCATAGGGCCGCAGTGTAGTCACTACTGAGTGGTCAGCATAGGTTGCCAAAAATCTGATCAATATAGATGTGCTAGCAATGACTGGGCTCTTTGTGTGTTTTGACATTGAAACAAAGGCTGAGCAGTGAGGTGGGATGTAGTACAGTGTTTAGTCTTCCCTGAAGGAGAAGTATGGAAAAGAGATGTTACCCACATGGCTGAATTTTTGTTAATAGTTACATCAAGCTCTGGAAACTACTATATTGTTTGTAGAAATTGACATACTCTCTTTTTTTTCAAGAGCTTCTGAATCGTATGCTGCTATGTGATCTGTGATCCTCAGTTTCACATAACCTGTCTGAACCTAAACATTGAAGCAGTCTTAAAAGTCCCATCCAAACTCCACAAACTAGTCAGCACAGACAATGATTAGAAGAGTGAGAGAATGACAACTTGCTGAATGACTTCTGACTTTGTCTTTCCATATTTTCTTGATTGCAAGAGCTGGAGCAAACTCCAGGTTTATCTCTTTCTCTGTCTCTCTTTTTTTTTTTTTTTTTTTTTTTTTTCATCCTCTCTAAATTTATCCTGTTAAGTTGTTAAGTTTCTGCTCCAAGAATTCCTAATTGTCATTTACAGCAACTGGGTTGATCGGAATGAAGATCTCCAACTCTTGGAAAAAAAGTGTGGAGAAATACCCAGCAATGTAAGAGATCTTTTTTTAATCCTGGTGAGAAAAAATAGCCTCCACCTCCCAGAAACTCTGCTTGTTAAGACCAAGCAGCTTATGCTGGTGATGGTACTGTCTGGCCTCTCTTCTCACATCTCTTCTTAAATCAGTAAATCCTGATGGATTAGTTATGGGACATTTATATTAAGGGGATTTGAACAGATTGTCAAGTTAATGTCTGTTGTTTTATGTTGTTTTTCTTTTATTTTATGTTAGTTGTCTTGCTTTCTAGCTTTTTTCTTTTTGTTTACCATCTATTTTATATTGTGTTGTATCTCCAGTGTGGCATCCTGTAGTAAATGCAGTGAAACTAGGACTTGGCAGCAAACACTACTTAAGATAAAGTTGCTGTTAACCTTGAATTCAGTTGTATTGTATGACTTAAAATGAATTAGAAATCTGTTCTGGTCTTTTAGAATTGCATTATTTATATGGAAGTATATTGTTTTTCTGTATTTAAATATATATTATTTATATTGAACATACATAGAGTATATTCAATTTAATACATTTTGAGAAAACACTTGGGAAATAATGACATTTTGTGACTTCTCAAAATTGAGGATGAAACATGCACTGCTGTTTCCTACATTATTTAATAAAATATAAATATTTCATTTGTTATATTGGTCAGATAATGACATTCAAATAATTCAGAATTCATAGGCTTTGCATGTAGAGTATTCTTAATTTGGAGATTTAAGACCATATAGTTTCATTAATTTAAAGTGGAGCTGCAGACACACACATCACTGGGTAGCTTTGCATGAAAAACAAATGAGGAACTTGCCTTAGTATTTTAATTCTTACAAAGGAAATAAATGACCATTAGAAAACAGTCTTGGAATTCCTGTCTGATCTTAAGATTATTTTCTCCATAACACTTAATAATCACTTGAAACACGTAGGGTTGCTCACACTTCATAGAATTAAAATAAGATGCTCGAGAATTCAACTGAAAAAAAAAATGTGATTTTCATACACAAAACTCTGCTTCACTGCATTTCATCCTTTGGAATTATATTTTTATGTCCTTTAAAACGATTTTCTAGTTTCTTGCGCAATTCTGTTGTTGTGTATCTCTCTGTTAGGTGAGAGGCTTTGGGGACTTTTTGAATTTGTTTTTTCCAGCAGTCTTGAAAAGAATGCAAACATCTCAAGGATCTGCAGCACCTCTGCAATGTGGATTACTTTTCCCTAATCAGCACTGTCAGACAGAAGGCTATTAACTTTCAGTTTGTCTTTAAGCACTGCGTTTTTTTCCTGTGTAATTGTTGCTGGATCCAGATGGATCTGACTCCTCGTGGTTGTTATGTGGTCTTCTGCATGTCTCATTTCCAGCTGGGGACCTAAGAGGAGCAGTGCCCTGACTTCTCAGTGTAAAGTATGACCCCCACATTTCCTTCTGCTATAATAAAATACTAGAGAGGTTTTTATCCTTCAGGCTTGTACAAAATGATAGAAAAGAGTTTCAGGTGACCTTGTGTCCACTGTTAGGTCATCTCTTTAGAAAAGCAGCTTCAGTGTAACATTTTGCTTGGCAGTGTGTTTCTAAGCGTTCTGCTAAATAACCTGTAACATCTAACAACTTGAATCCAAATGATCCTCTCTGTTACAGTAGTGCAAACCCAATGACTCCTTTGCTGTGATTAACTGAGTGGGACAAGCGCTCACTGCACTGTTTTTTTTCCTCCTGATCATCTTTAATTGAGCTGAGCCTTGCTCCCTCATACTCTGTCATGAAGGTATGTTAATCCAATTCATATAGAATGAGCTTTTTTCACCTTTCCTCAAGATGAGCTCAGCTCTGCCTTCTGTACTCGACTTGTTACTCAACCTGTCTTGTACCTGGAAAACCTTTTAGTGATACCTGTAATACTCTGCTTTCTGGCTTGTTTATCCAATTTACTGTTATGTTTCTTGATTTTTTATTTTTTTTAGAGTTGATTTGTTTTATAGTTCTTGGCCTTCATATAAACAACTTCTATTTTATTTGTATTTTAAAACATTTTTCTTGCATTTTCATACCTCTGTCTTTAGTTCAAGATTCTGTTACATTTTTATGAGAAAACATTAAATAACTTTTTCCTTTTAACATTTTCTTCTTACTCTGTTTCAGTGTTAGTAAGCCACTGTGTTTTGATTCATTGGTAATTAAAAAAAATCATTTATATACCCGAGATGAACATAGTGGAGCTGGCGGGTCCTGGCTATGTGCAAACCTGGAGACTGCTCTTCCCATCTATTAACTCAGGCAGTGCATTCACTCTTGCAGCCCTTTCTAAGTGTGAGCAACCGTCCTACAGAAGGTTACTTTGACACAGCTGAATTGTGTCTTAAAATCACAATCTATTATAGGAAGTGTGTAGAAAGTACTACAATTACTTCTCAAAATTTCTGAGATACTGCCTCATCTCTCTCTCTTTCTGAATATGAGAATTCTAGAAAGGGTTGCTATGCTGGGTATGCTAGGTATGTCTGATAATGTTACAGCAAAAGTCAAAAAAGTCTGTAATACCAGCTCTTCATGCAGAACATTTATAGCAATGCTGAGACTGTTACTGGAATGAGAACAACAGATTTTGATTCACATTTGGATTAATTATTCTATATTCTAAAAGGTATGTTTAGCTTGCAATTTAACAGTCTCTTATATCATCCTGGAACTGGTGCAAAATATTATTTGTGCCTATTTAAACTAGAGAGGAAGGACAAAAAAAAGGCAGGCCTGGTTTTGCTTCGTGTAGCATGCAAAGTCTGAAGTACTTCATATATGTAAATGAAAAATTGCTAAATTGATTATTAGATAGGTAATAGATTGTACAAAAAGTATAGTTCAGTGTAGATCTTGGGAAATTCTATTTGTTGGTGTTTTGTTTGGTGTTTTTTTTTTTTTGTGTGTGTGTGGGTTTGTGTTTTTTTTTTTTTTTTGTTTTTTTTCTCCTGAATTTGTATGCACTGAAAATATCCCTTGGTAGCTGTCTGGAAGTATCAAGTTTCAGATAGTCGACTGTTAGGCTTCTTTGTTCTGTGCTTTCAGAATAACAACGTAGGGTTCCGGCAGCAGTATAGTGCAACATATCTTGGGCTGGTGCAAGGATCTTACTTAAATACAGCAGCACTTTACAGTAAAAGTTTAACATTTTAGTGTGACATGCAAAACTGATGAATGGCAATCTGTAAGTCAGGGGTTTGTTTGTTTGTGTTTATTTTTATTTCCCCCCCCCCCCCCGGCAAATATACTATTCCTTTCATAAAGGCTAAGAAATTAATGAATGATTTTATTCTTCCCCTTTGTAGCCTGCACAGGGTAATTAAGTATTATTAATAATGCAGCAGTACAAATGATATTAAATGAACTACATTTGTTAATGTAGATCTTCTCCAACTGCTTTTTCCATCAGTGGACTGTTTCTCATCAGGGGGTACTAATTAGCTGTAATATGTGGAAAAATGGAAGAGAAATCTAAACAAACACATAGAATATATTTGGAAAAATCTAGGAAGGAAGAACACAATTTATGATTGTGAATGTGTTATTAAAAGCAGATGTAAGAATTTATGCTTTTTGGGTTTTTATACATTTCACAGTCATTTGAAAGCTAGAAAGTATCACCTCTTGTTCTAACAGGGCTATAAAGACTCACAGAATATTTTGTTTGTCACACTGTAATGATGTCTTTTTTTCAGTAATAGAAGTGCACATGAATGCTATCAAAATCTTTGCTATGCTTGCTCTTGCATTTATTCAAACTACTGTGTTGACCAAGACTAGTGATTGTCTATTGCTGTTATATTTTTTTTTAAAGCTCACTAGCCTCCTAATAAGATTTACTTTGTCTCTATTTGAATGCTAATGTCTTAATTTTTACAGTTATTTTGTCATACATTTAAATGTGGTTATGCAATAAATCCATATGCATAATGCATAAATGCAAAGGATTTGATCTGACTGCCTCTAAAATCATTGGAAAGAGTATTTTAGACTTTAGAGTGTAGTATGAGACCCAGTAATCATTCTTGTAGTTAATATACAGTTGAGACCTAGTCCATATCAAAATGAAAGCAACATAATCTCATTTGAAAGCAGGTGGTTGCACCTGTGTTCACAAGACAGAAATTAAATTAATCTCATTCATTAGTATCTTTACTACACATTCGCATCATGTTTCTTATTAGCAGAGTCCAGTGATTCTTGTACACTATGGGACTATTATCATCCAACTACAGTTTCCTTTTCCTGTCCTTCTTATAGGCACTGTGTTTCTTGAAGACATTAAAATACCCTTCCATCTAGAGCACTGTGAAACTAGAAATGTGGTTGACAACGGGTGGTAGCTAATTTGACCCTGTGGCATGCAGAGATTTGTGAACCACCACAGCAGGCACTGTTTAAAGTCCTCTAGCAAGCTGGATTGTCTATGGCATTTTCAAAGATTGCAGGCCTTCATATTCCATCTGCAGTGATGGAATTTGCTCCTTTTCCTTAAAAACTCCACCCTTCCCCACCCCAGTGCCATGTATGATCATCAGTCATGCCGTTACAAACACTTGTGTGTCCCATGACCTGACACGGTGAAGGGTGTTTGTACTGGGTGAGAGGTGCAGCAGTGCAGCGCCAGAGCCAATCCTGGAGGTCTACCCCTAGCTGCCCTGCTGGGCTGGGATGGCTGATGAGAGCCATCAGTAGGACGCATAGTTACAGATGGCATCCTCAGGAGCCAGGAAACTGTACTTCTTAAAACTCTGAAGAGAAATACATAGATTCAGAACTATTTACATTTTAATACAACCATTTCCTGTAATTAAAGTAAACAGATAAACAGATCAATATGTTGAAACAGATGTATAAATATATAGATAGACATATTGCATGGAAACCTTAGTGTTTCATCCAAATGAAATAGTCTATTCCAAATATGCCCCGAAGGAGTTTTGCTCAAGGCTATGCTTAGGTATAGTCAAAAATTCCCGATAGCTAGTCACAAGGGAAAATATGTTCTCTTACAGATAATTGCTACTGGCAGCTAGAGACCTAGAGAATTTGATGTGCAATAATGTGACCTGACTATGTATTAAACTTTTTTGAAGGACATGCGTAAAGAAATTTTATATGCTTCTCACACACCTTAGTTTTTTTGGATTTCACTTGTGTTAGCACATTTTTAACAACTTCTCTATGTTTAATATCTGTTACATTTCATCCTAATAGTCCTCAGCTGTAAAAGATCCTAATATTATGGTAGTTTTTTTTCAAAACAAATGAGCTTAGAAATGTAAGGTACAGAGGAGACAGGAAGGAGAATAAAGCCCAGGTGACTTGTAAGGAATATGTAAACAAAGCAGAGTTTCATTATTGATGACAGAGCTGCAGAAAGCAAAACCGGTAAATATTTTTTCTTTAAGAACACAGGAGGTTAACCATTCACATGCTGCTTGTTTCCATGCATTCAGTTCAAATGTTCTAAGAGTCTACTTTGTATCTATATGTGTGCTAGTTACCACTCTCCTACCTTTTAGAAAAGCTTAAGAGATGGTTCCCTTTCTTATATTAAATAAGTTATATGTTATATATTGTCTTTTATTCTTTTGGAAAGTTCATAGCAATTATATATATTAAAAAAATAACTTAAAAACAAATGTCAGAATTATTTGATATTATCTTTTCCATTGCTTCAGGTTTGTAATATTTGTTTCCCACTGCTTGGAGTTATTGCTAAGCAACAATATATAATCAGAATTTTCATAAACTGCCAAGAAGTGAAAATGAACTTCCAAAGGATACAAAATGACACAGCTTCAATAAATATCTTTATATAGTTTATAAAATTCTTGAGATCATCTTGTTTTCTTGTTGGCAGATGTCTATAGGCTCTCTCTCTCTATATACATATTATTGTTCACTGGCCAAAGATAAAATCCTGGAATAACTGTTTCCCTGCATTATAAACTCCCTTTATTCCTCTTATTTATCTAAACCCCATTGCAGATTCCAAATTTGAATCTGTAATTGTTACAAGTCATTGAAATTTTCATTGTCTTTTTATAATTTCTATTATTGTTTCTAGTTTTAATTTTTAATACTACATATGAATATGGACAGCAATGCAATGTATATAAGTTGTGATAATATTTTAATATCATGTAGATGATTAAATTAAACATCATTTGACATTGTTAATATAAAAGAATCCTGACTCATTTTTATATTAAAAATTAATGTTGTTTGCAATAATTGACATGATAATAAATTGTATTTTTGGAAAACAAAAGAATATAGATTGTAGGAACTAATTAGAAAAATGACTTGCATTCCTGTTGCTTCAAACTCTTTGAGCTGGACAGTTTGATAGGGTTGTGAGTTGCCTTTGGTGCATGACAGTTTTATGGAGCTGATGCCAGTACAGAATTGGCTAGTCTTTAGTCTTGATCTTGCTTTCTTCTTTTGCATTGCTACCTTTTGCATTGGTACCATGCAATAAGTATAACATTTGATAAAGAAGATTTTCATGTGGAAGATTATAAAACTGCCACCCAGTATTGTCAGGATGGAAATGCTGTGTCTTGATTGTCCATGGGGTGCTCGAAACAGCTGTTTGACTCTTACCTAATATGTGAAAACCAGATCTCTACCTTTCTTGTGATACTAGAATTGAAAGTAGTCCCATCTGAGCTGTGATGGGAGTGTTTTTGTGCTCCTTCAGTTCCACAAGAAAGTGTCATCGTATTGTATCAGTGGAGTTTCCAGCTTTCTGTGCGATGGAGACTATTTGGTCCCAAGTGCTGTATCGTGTGAGGTAGACAGGTGGCATCAGGCAGTTATCAAATAAAAGATGAAGGCAGCAGCAGCAGGTTGTGGCCTCAGGCTCAGCAAATACTTCATTCAGCTGCAGCAGGTTGAGAGCTGAGGCCGGACAGTATAGCTGGCTCCTGCAGAAACAAAATCCGACCTGGTGCCAGTACAGTTCATCCACGAATGTGTGTGGCAGGGATGCTACAAAAGCTTTGCGGAGCTGCACAGTTGCAGGTCATCCACACAGTTTGCCATATCTGGCTTGCTTCTTAAGCCCAGAATTTCTACAAAAATGGGAATTGGGGAATACCTGCTGCAAAAAAATTGTTCAATGAAAGGTGCCTTGAAAAAATAAGTATTTATTACTTGGAGGATATAAATTTTTTTTTTTTTTTGAATGTGGAAGGAGAGACAGGTATAAACAAAGAAACTGTAAGCATAGATGTACTAGGTGTTCTTCCTGGCCTCCAACAGCTGCTGAGTGGTCCCACTGGGTTAGTGAGAGACAGGATTAGCAGAATTTGTTGCCTGTGAGGAAACGTGAAAGAAGCAGGCCTTTGCATTTGCCTGTAAAGGAATCTATATTGAGCCAAATAGGTATTTTTTTCTTCTATGCATCTGCCCTGAGAAAAGTTCTTAGCTCAATATCCTGTCCATTTTTTCAACATTGGTCTAATAATGATTTCCATTCTCTTTATAACATGTGCTTCTCTTGGATCCTTAAGACTAAAGAACAGCTTTACTGTTGTACTTCTGAGGATCACAGTGTTGTGGAAGATACATATCCTGGCTTGCCTAGGCATGATCCCATGGTCCCCTTCCCTCCGCTGGGGTGGGAAACAGAGAGGAGGAATAAGACAATGGGCTTGGAGACATTCACTTTGAGAGTTGGAGACTTGCCCAGACTTGTTCCTCCCAAATAAGGGAAAACAAGCTCCTGACTTCACCTAATATAGTCAGGTTTGGCGAGGTGCAATTCTGATTGGTGAATCTCTGTGCCCAAGGGGGGCATTGCATTCGGTCAAATAATAAATAGGCTTTTGCCTCATTCCTGCTTTTGCTTTGCTTTTGCCTGTTCTGCCCTGCTACATTATGCTCTGCCTTGCCTGCAACAACTTTCAAGATACCGACAGAATTCCAACAGTTCAACTGTTTGGATACTGTCTGATACTATTTTGTGAGGTGACCTTATTGTGGCCTTCCAGTATCTGCAGGGGGCCTACAAAAAAGCTGGGGAGGGGCTTTTAAGGATATCAGGTAGTGACAGGACTAAGGGGAATGGAGCAAAGCTAGAGGTGGAGTGATTCAGACTGGGTGTGATGAGGAAGTTCTTCACCATGAGAGTGTTGAGAGCCTGGAATAGGTTGCCCAGGGAGGTGGTTGAGGCCCCATCCTTGGAGGTATTTAAGGCCAGGCTGGATGAGGCTCTGGCCAGCCTGATCTAGGGTGTCCCTGCCCATGGCAGTGGAACTAGATGATCCTTGTGGTCCCTTCCAACTCTGACTGATTCTATGATTCTAAATATTCAAAGCCTCTTTGTAAGAAATTCTGTAACTAGATTCTAAACTAAGAACCTCTTTCCAGTTTTAAGTTTAATGTTTGTATTTGCTAGTTGTTTCTTAAGTGTTCTAGGTTACCTGTTCCCTGTGTGTATAAATATCCAAACCATGCATTTCAAACGTGGTAAATAAGTTTTCTGGTGAGATTTAACGTTAATAAACAATTTTCATTTTATTAATCTTCATGTTTATTAACAATCTTTGTCTAGATATAAAAATTAATAACAATTATTAATTTTGCATAATTCATAACACACATGAAATCACAGAATGTTGGGAACTGGAAAGGGACCTTAAAAGGTCATCTAGTCCAATCCACCTGCCAGAGAAGAATTGCCTAGAGTGGGTCACACAGGAATGCATCCAGATGGGTTTTCAATGTCTTCAGAGATGGAGAGTCCACACCTGCCCTGGGCAGCATGTTCTAGTGCCCTATCACTCTCACAGTGCAAAAGCTTTTCCTTATGGTTATGTGGAACCTCCTAGGCTCCAGCTTGCAGCTGTGCCCCTTGTCCTGTCATTGAATATCACTGAAGAGAGCTTAGCTCCATCTTCCCAACACTTACCCTTCACATATTTATGAACATTAATGAGGTCAGCCCTCAGGCTCCTCTTCTCCAAGCTAAAGACAGCCAGTTCCTTCAGCCTTTCCTTGCAAGGGAGATGTTCTACTCCCTTAATAATTTTTGTGGCTCCATGCTGAACTCTTTCTAGCAGTTCCCTGTCTTTCTTGAGCTAAAACCCAGAACTGGACACAGTATTCACCAGGGCAGAGTAGAGGGGGAAGAGAATCTGTCTTGACCTACTAACCACATCCAAGGATGCCATCGTCCTTCTTTGCCACAAAGGCACATTGCTGGCTCATGGTCCTTTGTCGTATTTCATTAGATTTCTCCCTGCCAACTCTCAGCCTATCCAGGTCTTGCTGAATTGCAGCACAGCCTGCAGGTGTGTCAGCCACTCCTCCTGGTTTGGTGTCATCAGCAAACCTGCTGACCATGCACTCTGTTCCTTCATCCAGGTCATCGATGAATGCATTGAATAGTATTGGTCCAAGCACCAAGCCCTGAGGGTCTCAACTAGATACAGGCCTCCAGCTAGACTCTGTCCCACTGAACAGAACTCTCTGACTTCTTTCAACCAGTTCACAAACCACATCACTACCTGATCATCCAGATTACACTGCCTTAGTTCAGCTGTGAGGATGCTGTGGGAGACGAATTGAAATGCTTTACTGAGATTAAGATAAAACACTTCCATGAAACAAAAATATAATCCTTTCTTCAAAAAAAAAAGTATCTAAGTAAATGATCAAAACTTTCCATCTTCTAAAATTCAAAGCATAGTATACATATTCCAACAAATTAAAAGAAGTTCCACATCTATCTTAATGTTGACAGTCAAACTTTTAATCACTTCAGAGTGGAAGCTATTACCTGCCTACAGTTACAGTACATAATCATAAACATTTGGGCTTGATATTTCTAGCACTTGAGAGCTTGAAGTCAATAGGAATCTTTCCATTAATACAAAGTGGTAGATCAATCCTGAGAGCACAAGTTTTACTTATTGTAACACTAGACCTCAGTAAAAAGAAGTGAAATATAATTCATGGAAGTCAATTTATATATTGATCTTCATACAGTGATGTCAGGAAACAAAGAAAAAAAGGGTTGTACTAGTATCCTGATTTGCAGCCATCAAGTGGATCAAGAATCAGAAGAAAAGATCTGCTTCAAAACGTTGTGTCTTCTTTACACATGAAGCTCTTTCAAGTGACAGTGCAGCCTGTGATCATACTAGATTGCATCCATAGAATGAGTGGGTCAGTGTACCAGGAAGTTTTCTTGTTGGCAAGCATACTCTGATTAGTTTGAAATGGAATAAATTTACTTGTCTGAAAATAAGATTGTTCTTTTCAAGGAAAAGAGAAATGAAAAAAGTCTCTGGTCTCATCAGTGACCTCAAAATATTTGGGTGAAGAAAATGTATATACTCATTGTGTAATCGTATAATGATTTACATCACTGACAGACAGTTTGTCTGCCTGAATTCGTCTGTGGGGGTGCTTCACTGTGATCTCTAAAGTAAATGCTGAGGTCTAAGAATTCAGGGTGACAGTTATGAAATATTAAAAATAATCCACAGGGGATAAAAATCTTTAATAATAAACACCAGTTAAAAATGACATAATTACTGATTAAGCATTTTTTTTGCAATGAAAAGTATCTTAAATTTTTGAAACAGTTCACAGTTAACATAGATTGGTATTTTTCAAGCAGATGTCTCCTTGACATGTGCATTCAAGCTGTTGGCAGTGACCTTGTCGTGCAAAGCAGTTTTAAAAATTAGTTTTTGCCTCCCAATCTGTGAAAATAATGCTGTAGTGAAGATTTAATAAAACTCATAGCTTCTCATAGAAGCTTATTTCAGCAAAGTAAACCATTAATTAAAATAACAAATGTCAGCTATTTCTCAGCTTGACAGTTAACACAACACAGCTTTTGCTTAGCATGATGTACAGAATGTATGGGAGGTACACCTATAATTCATTTTATCTATGTATGGCTTACTTATACTTTAATACAGTGATAAATTAACAAAAAACTGTTGCAGTTTTCTTAGTGGTGTGAGAGCTTAGGGAAAACCCATCTGGCATCTAAATAGCGTATGGCTAAAATGGGAGAGAAAAATGAAATGAGAGAATTTCTGAAGGATTTTAAGCTTTGCAAAAGCAGAGTTTGTGACCTTGTCTCTTGCCTTTTATGTTCACTTACCCCCTGAGGTGGAGCAGAGGGAGAGGGGTGGGAGAGTAAGGTATGCACTTTTATTACAACATGTTTTTTGCTACAAAGAAAACAAAGCAAAGCAAAAAAAAAATATAAGGAGCAGGAGGGCAGTATTATGGTTTTGAGTTATATGCTGGTATTAAGTTAAATGCCACTCAGGAGTTGAGTCAGAAGGTAGCTGCAATTACGTACTCTCAAAAGCTTTGGTCTGGCAAAAAAGATTGCCTGATCTTAGCAATAGTTAAAGCAACTTTCAGGAGTTTTGACCAATACTTTCACCTTTTCTGGCAGGTAGTAATACTGAACATCACAGGAAAAAGCAGTGTAGCTGTGTATGTCTCACCTTGCATGTATGCAGCAGCTTTGCAAAAACAGCTGAAATAGATGCTTTGCATTAGTTTTACATCCTGCTGTGGGTGCTTCTGTGGATGCCTTCTGCTTTTGTTCTGGTGATTTGATGTAAAAACATAAAAATTAACATCTGATGTTCTGTTTGCCATTCTTGACTTGTGTCTGAGCCACCTTGTTAAGCCTGTGAGAGAAACAGATCACAAGTAAACTCTCATTGTGCAGCTTTTTGTTTTAGTGAACCCAACTCGAAGTGTCCAAGCACTTGTAATTTCAACTACAGACATTACTCATTCGTATGCGCCAAACTGCTTGCTCACTTCTGTTGGAATCTCAGAACTAGGAAAGCACGCTTTGAAAAGTTTGTCCTTAACCTTTGCCACAGGTTTCTTACCTACAAGGGGCATTTAATGCTTTTTTCTGTCTGAATGGATTGTGAAATAGAGATAACTTGGCATTTGATATTCTTGTAGAGTCAACTGCCCCTCATAGCTGAGAAAGCAAATCACAGAGACAGGTGAAAGGCTAAGAGCCAATGTAAATAAGGTGATGGATTCAGAAAACTTAATCACAGGTCCAAAAGCACTCAGAAAGCGTATGAGCCTTCACCTCAGAAGTCAGCATTTTAAAATTTGATGATCAGTGACTAGGAAGCTTTAAAGTAAAAAATACCGTGCTTGGCTTGTTTCTTCAGGATAAAAGGTTATTATTTCCTAGAGAACTGTGACTTCATTCTTTTGTATACATTTGATTTGGGCAACTGCTTTCCTTCTTGGTTAGAGTTAGGGTTTTTGTTAATGATTAAACAAATGAATGCATTTGGCTGTCTCTGATTTTTATTTTTTTTCTAAGCCTGTACTCTGTGGTACAATAGTTGTCATAGTCAAGGGAAAGGATGTCTTCTGTGAGTACATCATCAAAATACTAATAATGTAGCTCTGAAATGTCACCCTAAATGGTTGAGGATGTACCCCTCCAACCCTCCCTTGCTCTTCTNGTATGAAAGACACTTTCAAACTCGTGTTGATCCTGTGGTAAAATACAAATATTTCAGGCAGAGGAGAAAGGAGATGCTACTAAGCCACTAGTGTGAGCTGCAGCAGGTGGCTGCCTGTTAATGAGCCACAAATGAGGAGATGCTCTGTGCAGACAAAGGTCAGTGTACCAAAGGCTACATGTAGAAAGGCTACATGTAGAAAGGCAAATGTAGAAAAACTGCTGCAGAAAGGCAGGGTTTTCTGAATCATCCCCCTTTATATACCCGGTTTTGAAATCAAACTGGCCAATAGGCACTAGCACCATTGTTCTGGCCAACGAATGCAAAGCTTCCTGCCTTTGCCTATGCAGGCACTTTGAGGGCAGCGCAAGACACCTGACACGAGGTGCTAAGCCCCTAGCCAGCTTTGCTGGGGCGAAATCCTTATTGTTTCACTCCCGGGCCCCAGCACAAGAGGAGGAGGAGAGCCAGGATTAAACCTACCCGGCAGGATTTATGCCCTACTAGGACAAGAACCTGAAACTGTACAGAAAACCTGAACGATTTTCAGCAGCAATATACTCAAAACTGGCTTTTTTTTTTTTTTTTTTTT
>WAAF01014466.1:427-71114 GCA_013400475.1 Tricholaema leucomelas | reverse complement strand
TTTTTTTTGTGGGATTTTAAGATTAAATTAATCTCTGTTTCTAAATCCATGGTTCAGTGCATTAGGGAAAAAAAGAAGAACCTAGGTGTTACAGGTCAGCCCATAGAAAAAAACTCTTCATCCAGCCTTGAAAAAAGCACTGATTGAATTGCAGCTTCTATGTCACAATTTCATTCACATAGATGTGCTATCTTTATTTATCATTTAAATGTTGGGAGACTCCAGGCTTGATTCTGTGCTATACATTGCTTTACGTAGAGTCACTCGCAAAGAGTAATACTACAGCCTTTTCAGATTTAGATTTCTTACACTATTGAGCTTGAGGTCTTGTGTAAAGTGCTGGTTATGTGGCATTTATAGAAAAAAAGAGCACAAGGAGTAAAACCCTGTCATTAAAAATGGCTTTTACTGCTCTAAGCTCTTGCTTGGACTCATTAGGAGGCCTAAGTAAAGAGGTGAATCTTTTTATCACTGCAATCAATGTCGCTGTAACTGACATCCTTTATATGGTGGCATTGATTGCAATGAAGCAATGGCAAGGAATCACTCTGTTGGCTGGAAGAGCCTTTATGCAGAGAAGTTCAGCAAGAGGAAGCCAGGAGTTGCATATAGTAGGTAATAGACATGTTGGCAAAAAAGTTTTGGCAATTTTTGCCTCGTGAGTGTGTAGTTTGAAGGCTCTCCTAGAAGAATCATTCAAGGTACTGAAGATAAATACAGATATTAAAGGCCAGCTTGAGAACTTGGTACCAAGTGATGTATCTGCTGAGAAAGCTGAATCCTGATACTTGAATTTCCACAAAATGATCATTGTTTCATCTCTGTTCTTCAAGGAGGGCCTTCACTGGGTGTGTGGGCACTTCACCAACAGACCTTTTTGAATGAAGAGGGGAGCATTTCTTGAAAGCTGAACAACCTGTAGAATATACATTTAACGACTGATTCACTGTTTCAGAAGGTCAGTGTATTTGAAATCAGATAATAGACTAAAATTCATTGAAGTATAAATATGATAATGTTAGAAAACCAAGCAATTTTACAGAGAAAAGCAGAGAAAGGTTTATACAGAGAAAGATGCATGAATAATCCCAAGGTGCCTCATCTCCACAAATTGCCACATGCCAGCTAAGCGACAGAAACTATGCATGTCCTGCTAACAGCTGCAAGGTAAAACATCTTGTTCTGCAGTAAGCTAATTTTTCCAGATACTCACCTTTTTAAAGTATGTGCAGATAGTTATCAGGGTTCAGTTGTATGGCTCACAGTAGGTCGCAGTAAACTGAACATGTGTGAGTCCCCCATGTTAGGAATGGTATTAAATTCAAACTATTAGGCAAACCCCTACACCCCAAAATGTTGCAAGAAGATACTGGTATGCATTTCTGACACTGCTGTCTTAAAATTAACTCAGTGAATGATCTCATACAGATTGCTATAGTTGTTATGTTGCAAAGCACCTGTCATCAGTAATGGTAAGAAGCTGGTATGTGGAACACTGGATAAAGTTATTGTCTAAAGATTTTCTTTCAGATCTAGCCAATTATTTTCAGGATCACATTGGTCCAAATAGAATGTAGACCTACAAGGTGATGCTTTTTCTACAGTGAATGTAAACAAAAATGAGTATCTGGGGAAGGGCAAGAGGACATAGAACAAGGGGACACAGTCTCAAGTTGTGCAGGGGGAGGTATAGGCTGGATGTTGGGAGGAAGTTCTTCATAAAGAGAGTGATTTGCCATTGGAATGGGCTGCCCAGGGAGGTGGTGGAGTTGCCATCCTTGGAGGTGCTCAAGAAAAGATCAGATGAGGCACTTAGTGCTGTGGTCTAGTTGATCAGATAGGGCTGGGTGATCTTGGAGGTCTCTTCCAACCTGGTTGATTCTGATTCTATAAAATGGCAAAAATCTCGTTTATATATTTATAGATACATCTTTTGTAAAAGTAGTGATAGTTAGTTTTTCATTCCCATTCATACCCTTTTTAGTATTTACTATGCTAAGACCATTGTTTATTGTGNCAGTGAATGATCTCATACAGATTGCTATGGTTGTTATGTTGCAAAGCACCTGTCATCAGTAATGGTAAGAAGCTGGTATGTGGAACACTGGATAAAGTTATTGTCTAAAGATTTTCTTTCAGATCTAGCCAATTATTTTCAGGATCACATTGGTCCAAATAGAATGTAGACCTACAAGGTGATGCTTTTTCTACAGTGAATGTAAACAAAAATGAGTATCTGGGGAAGGGCAAGAGGACATAGAACAAGGGGACACAGTCTCAAGTTGTGCAGGGGGAGGTATAGGCTGGATGTTGGGAGGAAGTTCTTCATAAAGAGAGTGATTTGCCATTGGAATGGGCTGCCCAGGGAGGTGGTGGAGTTGCCATCCTTGGAGGTGCTCAAGAAAAGACCAGATGAGGCACTTAGTGCTGTGGTCTAGTTGATCAGATAGAATGAATGTTCGTTCAATAGAAATTGAAATGATAAGATAAAAGATTGTGAAAGAAATGATTGATTGAATGAATTAATTATTAGAGGTAATTGAGGAGTTCGAATGAGTGTTCATTCAATAGAAATGGAAATGATAAGATAAAAGGTTGTGAAAGAATCTTGGGTGATCTTGGAGGTCTCTTCCAACCTGGTTGATTCTGATTCTATAAAATGGCAAAAATCTCGTTTATATATTTATAGATACATCTTTTGTAAAAGTAGTAATAGTTAGTTTTTCATTCCCATTCATACCCTTTTTAGTATTTACTATGCTAAGACCATTGTTTATTGTGACAGTTAATGTAATATAATCCCTCTCTGGAGGTACTCAAGACCTGCCTGAATGTGTCCTAGTGTGATCTGCTCTAGCTGATCCTGCTCTGTCTGGGGGGTTGGACTGGATGATCTTTTGAGGTCTCTTCCAGCCCCTAACATTCTGTGATTCTGTGACTGGGACAGAGATACTTCTGGAACCAGAATGAATGTTGAGCAGGATCTGGGTCAGCGGTTAGAGCCCTGTGACCCCCACACAGAGCCAGTTCTGGTAGTTTTGCACTGCTCAGAACAAAACCAACTCTCAGACTTGAGCGTTGCATGGAGCACTACATGTTGTTTATACTGGCCACTGCCAGTATCACTGGGACACTTCAATGATTGTTAACATAGTTTAGAAAAGTACAAGTAGGAATTTTTCAGTCTTTCATTCTTACAAAAGCTTGTATTTGATGCACACATACAATTTATACGTAGACCCAGCATTGTGTTTCAAGTCTGTTTTTCATGTGTCAATGCTTTTGGCATTTTTGATGTTTATGCAGCTGTGGTTCACAAAGAAAATATGATCCTCCTTGGAATTGTTTGGAACGTGGTGGCTTGCTGATTGAATTCTGTGTAAAGGAGGCCAGTTCTAACTGTGTAATGCTTTTATAAAGAGAATACTCTTATCTGCAACAGAGAGTTATAAGCAGCAAGGAGGGAGCTGTAACACAGACATGCCTAATACTGCTTTTGTTATAATATGTGTCAATATCTGTCAGACTGGGTGAAACAATATGAACCAGCTCCACCATTTGTCTTAACAATATGAGCTAGCTCCAACATTTGTCTTTGACAGAGGTAGAATAAGGCCATCATGGTATTTTTTGCAGGTTTAAAAACACAGAGTTAATAATGGCTATTACATTGCCTGTTTTCATATGATATGTTCAATTACCTCTGTGATGAGGGACTAAGGAGTTGATATTCCATTTTCCTTCCAAGGCATTTTTCGTATGCTTTCAGCATTGGAATTTTGGGTGCTTCTGAGGATTTTTTTGGCTGTGTTTTTCTTTCCCTCTGCATGCAAGTAAGAGCTGAATGAATGGGACCCATAAGTTTTCATGTGCTTTCTGCCTGTGAAGTCAGACAGTTCTAGTACTGGAGGATCTTCCAATATTCCTTTTAAATGTTTTGATTGATGAAATTTTGCATTTCTCATAAATAGTCCTATTATGTAGTTCCTCTGTATGAGAGTCGTGTAGCCAGAGCTCATGTTGGTAGCAGACCACTTTTATACCTAAAACTGTCATTGCTGGAAAAATGTGCCACTAATAGTAACAGGAATGTGTGGTTATATTTAGTTGCTTTTTGAGGAAAAATAGAATTTATTTATTATGACTTCTTGGTACTGTGGTACCTAATGGTACCTAATCAGCTAAAACGTGTATCATAGCAGTAAATATTAATCTGAGAAGTGGTTATCTGCTGGGGCCAGACCCAGAGTGCAACAAATCTTACACAAATTATAAGAATCTTTTGGAAGAAAAAACAGACTCTACAGTCTGCTCAAACTCATGAACTAAAGTTTAGTCAATTATGTGAGATAGGAAATTTGTTTTTCCTAAAGGAAAAAAATATACACTAAAGAAACAATATTTTTAAAGCCATTGAAGGGAATTAGCAAAATCAGGAGCCCATTGTCTGTGCAACTACCAGCAACCTGAGCCTTGTTCCATTCAATCAAACCCCATCCATGACAAGTGGCAGCCANTGCCTCCCTCCCTTCCCTCCCTCCTTCCTTCCCTCCCTCCTTCCTTCCCGATGTTTATTTCCATCTCTCTTTAATTCACATGTAGTAGTGCAATTGGAAATACTGGCTCTTTTCCCAGAATGAACCAGGTTCAGCACTATGCAGAAGTGCTTGTCTTACCCACCCTTGGTCTTCATACTCACGAACTACTAAATTTAGCTGATAGCGCTGCTATAGCATAACTCATTTATATGCAAGAGCCTAATCTTTATGCTTCAGTCACTCTAAAGGCTTTTCTAGCAAGCAGCATTGCAGCTCTTTTATGGTGAAGAGAACCCTAACACTATTTAAAGCTTTGAGCACATATGAAGTGTCTTTCTTCAGAACCTTGTTTCGTCGTGCTGGCTGAGTGCTGCTCTGTTGTATTTGGTGAATTGATATGAGTACCACTTGACAGCTGATTACTTATAGAAACAAAAGAAAAATCTCATCTCTTTTTCTTTTTCTGGTGTTGGTAAAGAATATATGTAATGCAACTCCACTAAACCAGACAAATTAAGGGAATCCTACTATAGAAAGGCTTTTTTACCAACTGGTAGATTTAAGACTATATTGTTGAGAGGGTGAATAACAACAGCTGTAGTTCCTGGCTCGTCTTTTAATCCCAGCATCACTGACACTACTGTCACTAGCACAACATTTTTGTCACAAAAGACTAGGAAAAATAAAACTAATAATCTAAAATAAGAGGGTACCAACCACCCCCTCAAGAAATTCAAGCACCATACATTGGCCATCTCAAAACCAGGGACATTTATTTTTTTTGGTAGCCACTTTATGTCCTATTTTAGAACATGGTTTAGGGACATCATGAACATCTCAAGCTCAACTTATTTATGTTTATAAACTGAAGTGCTTATATGGAGGCTGCTCAGTTTGTGGAATAGCTGTCTCCCTGAAAATAATTAATGTCTATGGACAACATATATTACTGACTCCACAGCTTTTATATATTTCCTGTGCTCTATGGATTAAATCTTTCCAGTCACTCAATGGATTCCTTATCCTGACAATGACTATTCCTATGTAATGAATATAAAAAAGTAAATAAATTGGATAATTGACTCTATTTACTGGCATTTTTCAAGCAAATTTTAATATATTTTCTATAGATACTGGTTTCAAATGGTGCACATGTATTGACTGAAATTAAAGACTCTTCCAACTAGAAACAATAATAGTGAATTTAAGCAAAATACACCATTTTAATGGAATTGCCATTACAGAGTTTCAGACAAATGTACTTGTAACTTCACTTATGCAGGGCAGTATATGTAGACAAACTGTCTAAAAAGAGACAGAATACTTTCTTCTGAGAGAGTTGCATCAGGACAGTTTTGTCTATCTTGCTGTAAATGCACTGGAGTCAGCTGTAAGTGAACTTAATTATAAAATGTACTGCTGGTTTATATTATGAAACAGCAGTAAGAACATCAGACTTGGAACATCCAGAAGCAGTTTAGAGGCCAGGTAGTACCATAACAGAGTGAAGAAACAAAACTCAGTTTCTTTTTCACATTAAAATAAATCTGTATAACATAATGTATTTTGGACACCATGTCAATATTTACCACAGTCATTAATGAGAAATACATTACCGGTTTTTGCTAGATAATTAAGCATGACACATGTAGCTTATCTGGGTCTAGTTCTGATGCTTGTTATGGGGGCATGGTCTGATTGCAGTTTATGAGCCAGTTAGAGTAAATCAAATTACCTGTAATTTGTTCTCCCATTAGGTGTGATCTTATGCTGTATATGAAGTTGCATGAAAATGAAATGTAATTTCTCTGTTTGACTATCCACATTGAGGATGCTTCTCTTCTTCCTTTGACAATTAGTAAACATGATTTTGTGCTAAGCCTGAGCTATGGAGTACAGCCAGAGGAACTTGCTAACCCACACTGCACCATGCTTCTGTTGAGGCACAGGTTTCTGGAGAGCTGCTAATGGCATTGCTGTCTATCTGAACTCAGGCATTCCCTCCTCTAAAAAGTGAGATGAGGCCCTTTGGTCTCAGCTGAAAAGTGACAGTTTTGGGACCGCCTTTTGGAGGGGTTAAAACTAGCTGCTTCAGTGTGCCTCCACTTTTTATTACTGGCAGGTATTCTTACCAGCCACAAATGGCTGTTATTAGTTACCACCTTCCAGGAGCAGGGAGGAGATGCATGCCAGCATGTAGTTCTGCTCACGGCAGAGATTCATGTCAATGCTAGTAACTGAGAAGTATTAGAAAATAGCTCCATAAGCTACCACTAAGCTTTGATTTGACTTTCACTGAAACAATGCTAGAGAACTTGATCAGTAGGCTATTGCATCTCTGCTTTGATACAGATTGAAAGGCTTAGCATAACATGATTTTTACCACTAAATTGTTGGTAAGCATTAAAATAAAGATGACATCTTTGACTGTCACCAGTTTTGTTTAGCATTCTGGTTAGACACTGGGTCATTACTGAAAGCCATCACTGAAGAACAGACAGTTTAGTGTCTGAATATTAACTCTAGCTTGAGTTTGATCTAGCATGAAATCTTGATGTTGAATGTTCTAGTAATTCTCCTTTGAGCTGGTTAACTGGAAGAGAGCAAACACAACAGCTATAGTTAGCAGAATTTGGCAGCTCATAAAAGAATTATTTTTTTTCTGGTACATTAGTTTCTCTGACAATTGAATAATCTAATCTGGCATTTATTTTTATAAAGTTTGCCATGTTGATTATCTTGAGTAAGAATAAATAATTTAAAAAGAGATCACTCAGGTGTAGTTAGCTTACTATGAAGATGTAGCCTGATCTGAAGCAAAGATCTTTGTTACGAATCAAATCACAGTAACACCTCTGGAACTCTTGCACTCTTCTGGAGGTGTTTAATTCAAACAGTGACCTAGGTTGACCTGGCTTAGTTTGTGTGACCTGGTGGGATGATAGTTGGAGGTGATATGGCTGCAGGCTTATTGAAAATTATTATTTCACTATCAGAGCACTTCACTTGATATTTTGTCCACCAGTTTATAAATTAAGCATTTAGCATGGTAAGGCTGTTGTGCTTCAAAAGAATATGGGACTCGGATTTGTTCTACCTCAGGCATGAATCTTATTTGTTGCAGTGTAGTTTTATCAATGGACCATGAATCTATAGATTTGATTTATATCTGCTGAGTAATTGTTTGAACTGTAGATAACACAACAAGTGCTGATCATTTTCCTTTATTGGATGTCACCACTTGTAAAATAGATCTTTTGCATACAGATTTTTGGGTGTTTTTAAAACACCAAAAGCCTGATTTTTTTGGTGTATATCTTGATACAGTCCCTCACATTTTGGTCTTGTTACAGACCTTAAAGCACATAAATATTTACCCTGCTATCAAAGGCGGTGCTACTATTTTTGCTTTTATTAGGATTGGATCTTTCTCAGAATCTAAGAAATAGAAGACTCAATATACCCTTTCCTGCCTTCATTCTTGGAAGTGGACAAGCCATTAGACAGAAGATAGTAGGTACTGAAGTAATAAAAAGTGAGCTTTGGTTTAGTAGTTAAAGAAACATTGATTTTTTTTTTTAGTGCTAGGAATATTTGTATACAGGATAGATTTCCACATTTGCCCTTTTCTGTTACATTGACAAAATAATAAATATCCACATCCGTTTATTTTTCATCAGGCGGAACTGTGTAGTACACACAAACATTTACCACCTTGTTTAACCTTGTCCCAAGATATTTGTATCTTGGAACCCATTTAAATTTTCTTGTTATGTTGGACTTTGAAGTATTTGACGGTGAAAGAGATGTTGTTGACTTACCAAATACAAAATATTACTTTTAGTTTTAACTGCTTATCATATTGTATATGCTGCATGGAAATGAGAAACATTTCAACAAATTGACTTTGTGTCTTGCTCTTTTCAAGGCAGAAGTATGTTTATTTAAGGAAAGGAATAAATGACCAAGGTTCAAAATATTGAGCCTTGTATACCTGAGCTAAATAATAACAAATCCTGTCTTAGGTACATTTGAAAGACATCTGTGTTTGTGCCTTTGTACTCCTTGCTTTAAGAAAAAAAGAATCCAACCAACCAAAACCCATAACCCCCCAAACAACCACCAACAAACCCAAACAAAAAAGCAAAAGCAAAACCCAGAAATCTGCAAAACCCAGCTGTGCTGGTTTGAGCACAGCTACCACACTACACAAACTACACCCAAACTACCACACCAGCTAACCTGTCTGTCAATCAAGGCATGGCATCGTTAGTACAGCTGGTCCTAGCCCATGCTAGCCATGGCAAGTATCAGAGACGCAGGTGTAGAATTTCATAATAGACCTCTTATCTCAGGATAAATGGAAGAAGAACAGCATTTTCCTTTCCTGCTTTTCACAAGGTAGCAGGACCACATCTGCTGACTCTGTCTCACCTAGAAGTTCTCTCTGTTTCTCCTGAGAGGGAAAACAAACAACCATTAAAAACTCTAGTTAAAAATGAGTCTCGTGAGTTAACTTCCTTTGCTGTGGCTGCTTGTTTCTTCAAGTAGAGCCAGCTGCTGTTTCTAGGTCTTAAGAGGCCATTATGCCCCATTTGGACTCCCACATGGTAATATATTAAACTGATATGAATTCATCTAAAACAATACATAGAAATTCTAAGGTAAAGGCACAACATAAAACAAGCCAAGTTAAAGTAAAGATCCCAGATGAAAATTGGGGAAGAGGAGGAAGAGGTTAAGCTGGAAGAGTAATAATTTCAATTATAAACATCCCAGAGGAAGTGCAGCCCAAGTGAGCTTTGAATCCTCTTGAACTCAGAGCCAAGACATCAGTTATTGCATACTGGAATTACACTGTCTGCTAGAGACCTTAAGCAAGGCTGGGACTCCACTGTACTGGGCAGAGACTGTGCATGCAGTTAGGAAAAGTTCCTGCCTTTGATGGTTTGTTTTCTAAACTGACCAATCTAAAATGGGGCTTAACAGCTATAAAAATGTTGACATAAAATCTGAGAACTCATTCATGGGACTTGAATCTCTGTGATACCAGTAGAGCTAACTGAAGAAGAGGCAAAAGCTCTGCTGCTGGAGGCTTCAAAGTAAACTGAAGATATGATTAGAGGTCTGTGGGGAGCAATCTTGCATTGGCATAGGAACACACTGTAGATGACCTAATAGGTCTTTGTCATGTTCAGCCTTGTTGTATAGTACATTATTTGATTCATAACAGTCTGAGAAGACGACATTTATTTGTCATACAAAACTAACCTTTAAGCATCAAATGAGACGTTTATTACTGGAAATCTATAACTGATCCTTTGAGAGAGGACACAGAAAGGCATTCTGCTGTGCTAACATCACATTTATTGGTGCAAAGGGCGGGTACTCTTTCCTCTCTGCACCCTGCCATCTCCTCACATATATTAATTTCTTCTGTACAGTTGTAGTAAAGACCTTGTCCCTGTATCTTGAAAAGTGCATGCCCAACTTAAATCAGCCAGTATCAGGAAGGATTTAGGGAGAACTGCCATTCCTTTGTCAGTGTCTGAAGGCTACTAAATTTGAAATCTTATGTACAGTTCAATGCAATTCCTGTGTGTAGCTAGCCAGGCTTGATGTGTGGTGCCTTACCATGTTGTATCTTGAAGATAACTCTGACCAGGATCCTAGAAAGAGCTACATCTTTACACACAATCTTTTGCTATAGAAGTTCATATGAGACACACAGAAACACTGTGCCCCCACCTAGCCTTTTTTCTACCCCCCTCCCCCCCCCAGTAGTGTATTATAGAATTTGACCACAAGAGAAAGAACTGTCCCCAGTACTGATATAATTTGACCAAATGAAAAGCAGAAGTCATGTTAGCTCTGGTTTAAATGTCAAGGGAACTGTCCATATAGCAGACAGTGCAGTAGTATCAAGAAGGAAAATTTAGCAGACAAAAAATAGTATGGATTAATTATTTAGATAGCTGTGTAGACATTCATTGCTTTTTATTTCAATTTTTCCTTATTATCCTTTGTACTTAATATAAAAGGTAAAAAAAAAAAATCATCTGCAGAACTGTTGGACCCTATAAATATCATGTAAGTTGGAGGAATGGATAATTATGTTTCAATCAAGCAATAAAATTTATATAAAGTGTCTACAACATGACACTCTGTACAATAATATTAGAAAAATTCTTACTGTGTTTGAAAACTAGTATGCAGAGCTTCTGAATACTTTGATTTAGTCTATTCTGCTTTGATTCACTGTCTTTTCAACTCAGACTGTAAAAATAATGCCAAATTATTCATATTCCTTTTCCTCCAGAAGAATGTAGAAAGTCAGTTTCTCTTTATATTGGGTGCAGAAGGAAATAGTATTTTTTCCTCATCTGCAATAGAAAATAAGTGCAGCATAGCTGTTTAATAAGCTTGCATAAGCTCATTATTTATACTGTCATGATTTTTCCCAATTTTTTCTGTGCACCAGTAACATGCATGCTCATTTTATATAGATCTGGTTGAACCAATTCAATATATTCTGTAGTTTCTTGTGTAGCTGAAGGATAGATTGTACAGCCACAAAAGCTCACAGGTTTTCACTTGTTTTTCTGCTTCTTCTCCTGAGTAAACTAAGTCGTAAGTAGTGGAGTGGTTCACACACTCTGTCCAGTACAGGGGTTTTACATTCTGTGTTGAGTCTTAAATTTAATGTTAATAAAATCACTCTCTCTTCACAGAGAGAGTGATTTGCCCTTGGAATGGGCTGCCCAGGGAGGTGGTGGAGTCACCATCCCTGAGGGTGTTCAGGAAAAGACTGGATGAGGCACTTAGTGCCATGGTTTAGTTGACTGGATAGGGCTGGGTGATAGGTTGGACTGGATGATCTTGGAGGTCTCTTCCAACCTGATTGATTCTATTCTATTCTAATGTTAGCTTACATCTTTTTCATTATACTTTTAATGATTTCTAGTAAGCATTGTAACTGGTATGCTTTTTGACAAAGTAGTTTTTCATAGCTGTCGCTATGAATGTATTCTTTCTGTTGTGTTAAGAATGTTCTTTGCAGACATATCTTTAATCTTGACTACTCAGCCTACAGCTGTTTGGGTTTTGAACACAGGATCACAAGATGACAGGATGTTAGAGGTTGAAAGGGACCCAAGGAGATCATCGAATCCAACCTCCCTGCCAGAGCGGGACCACACAATCTAGCACAGATCACAGAGGAACACATCCAGATGGGTCTTGAAAGTCTCCAGAGAAGGAGACTCCACAACCTCTCTGGGGAGCCTGTTCCCAGTGCTCTGTGACCCTTGCAGTAAGATGATATGAGCAGTAGAGGAATGCTGGCTTTGGTTTTAAAACCATGTGACTCATCAGCTTTAGGATATCTTTGGCCATGTCTACAAGTGCTCTTCAGTGCCATTGAAACTAATGTGCACCACCTGAATTTTGAATTTCCTGGCATGTTTTAGTGGTGGAGGACAGATAACAGTCTTACAGTTGAGTCTTATGGAGGAGATAAAAGGACTTTAGCTGATTTCAGGAAGGCTCAAATGAGAATGGGCCCAACAGTGACTCCTGCTTCAGATGAGGTCAAACCACAGACTCTGTGAGAACCAGATTTGCTATTTTCGTCTTTCCTTTCATAGCTTCATAAATTCAAGTGAAAGCACATTTCTTAAAAATATCTCACTTAGCAGGGGGCAAAACACCCATTACCTAAAAGTATGTAAAGAAAGGTGCTTGACACATTTCCATTGAGTGGCTTTCATGATCCTGGCATTGCAACTGTGTGAGTGCCACCAAAATCACTCAAAATAAGTATGGAAACAGAGATATCTTCTAAAATTGCATTGTGTGCACCTTTATTTAAAAAAAAAAAATGTTTGCAACTTTTCTTTTGAATGTCTATATTTAAATTGTTCTGTATCAACAAAATTGCTGCTTATTCTCTGTATTTGAAAGGTATTCAGATAGTTTTTGTTGTATTTATTGTTTGAATGATCTGCTTCGATGGTGCTTGCCGCTTGCTTTGTAATTTGTTGCTGCAGGTGGCTCTGACTTTGAATTGCATCAGTCTTTTTATATGAAGTTAATATTTTTGAGCAATCTAAAACAACATTCAGCTATTACAGCTATGCCCCCTGCATTTAAAACAACAGATTTCTGAGCTCCTTTATCTGTCCTTCAGCGTAAGCCTCATCATATGTATTTCTTTATATGGTTCCTCTTACAGTTGCTCTGGTATTTCATATATTTTCTATACATATTCAATCCATACAATTCTAGCTATGGTTGTAAGTTTTCAACCCAATTATGCTAAGAAAGCCAGAATCTCAGCTGGTGCAAGTTAGTGTAGCTCTCCTGAAATCGATAGTGCTCTGCCAGTTTCTACCATTTGATGATCTGGCTGTAATAATGTAATATTACTGAGGAGATAACACAATGAGAAGGAAGCATGATACTGATTCAGCTGGAACAGCTATTAGATTGGAGTACAGCTGAGCACATATTGTCTAATATTCACCTAATGGCTGATATTCATTTCGTGGGACCTGATTTTCAAATCTCTATTAAGTAGACTTAATGGTATTTATTTTCCAGTATAGAAGAGTGGATTTGTTTAAAACCTCCACATTTTTACCAAAATGCATGGTACTATGTTGAAATAAGATTAGCTCATAAGATGAACACATTAAAATGAGTTTTGTCCACTATTTTGCTGAGGATCTCACACGAAGGCTCTTGAATTTCTTAGTATGATCAGAACTGAGAAGCTAATTGCATGACTGCTCTTTCAAACATGCCAAGATGCCACTATTAAAACCCATTCTTACAGTGGGACTCAGGATAAAATAGAGCTGGTTTACTTTGTGAAGAAAATACACACAGCATTTCCTGAGTGCTCTGTAAAGAAACGCATACTTTTTTCCTGTTTCTAAATACAAATACACTTGCTCACAGTGTAAATTCAAATTACTTTAAAGAAAATTTTTTTTTAGGGAAAAAAATGGGTATAGAAGCAGAACAATTTAACTTCTGAATGTACAGATATTGATGATATGTTGATCTAATTGTACTATGTCCATATTTTCCACCTATGTTGAAGAGAAAATTAACTTCAGTGGTTCATCTTTCAGATAACTCCTCCTAGGACTGTGATATCAAAATCTGATAAAATATATTACCTCTTTTTTGGTATGATTTAAAATAATTTTTAATTTTCATTTTGTCATCAAGTAAATTATTAATTGAACTTTTTTTTTGTTCTGCTCAGTTCACTTCTAATTTAATGTCAGTCAGAAAGGAAGATTTAATTTTCTTATCTTTCTCCTCTAGCACATGGCAATGCTGAAGCCAATGGTTTTATTTTATGATTTATTGTCCTAACCTGACTACAATATATGCACAGTGCTACGTGTAAACACTTTGGAAAATTGCTGCCAGCACGAGCACACAAAATACCTGGGCTTCCATACAGAGCAGTGGATGAAAGTCTTTGGAATACCATCTGTGATTTCTCAGATATATCTTACTTTCAGAGTTTATTCCATACATACTTTACTAAAGTTGTAGTGAAGATATCTAAGTTTCCTGAATGCCAGGGCTCTGATTTACTGGGTTGTTTTTTTTTTTTTTTTGATTGTTTGGTGTTTTTTTTTTTTTTGTTTTGTTTTTTTTTTTAAACCAGAGAAATTAAAACCAACATGTGCAATTAATCTTCAGGAAATAATGTGACTTTTTTACTGCCTTTTCCTCACTCTTGTAAATGGCATTGTCTTTTGACCAAATATACTTTGCAATGCTTAAATAAGCTTTTCAACTCTTTTTGAAATCATTATTTTTCATAGAATCATAGAATCAGGTTGGAAGAGTCCTCCAAGATCATCCAGTCCAACCTATCACCCAGTCCTAGACCATAGCACTAAGTGCCTCATCCACTCTTTTCTTGAACAGCTCTAGGGACGGCGACTCCACCACCTCCCTGGGCAGCCCAATGGCAAATCACTCTCTCTGTGAAGAACTTCATCCTAATGTCCAGCCTATACCTTCCCCATCACAACTTGAGACTGTGTCCCCTCATTCTGTTGCTAGTTGCCTGGCAGAAGAGACCGATCCCCATCTGGCTACAACCTCCATTCAGATAGTTGTAGACAGCAATGAGGTCACCCCTGAGCTTCCTCTTCTCCAGGCTAAACAACCCCAGCTGCTTCAGCCTCTCCTCATAGGGCTTGTGTTCCAGGTCTCTCACCAGCTTGGTCGCCCTTCTCTGGACACATTACAGTATCTCGACATCTCTCTTGAATTGAGGAGCCCAGAACTGGTCACAGTACTCACGGTGTGGCCTGACCAGTGTTGAGTACAGGGGAAGAATAACCTCCCTTGCTTTACAGGCCACACTGTTCCTGATCCAGGCCAGGATGCCATTGGCTCTCTTGGACACCTGGGCACACTGCTGGCTCATGTTCAGCTACTCTCTACCAGTACCCCCAGGCCCCTTTCTTCCTGGCTGCTCTCCAGCCACTCTGTCCCCAGCCTGTAGCACTGCTTGGGATTATCTCATCCCATTGGCCTCTGACCATCCGTCCAGCCTGTCAAGGTCCCTCTGCAGGGCTCTCCTACCCTTCCACCTTTGTATTTTATATTAATGTATATTATTTATATTAGCTTCTTTAAGAAAAGCATACATGATGGAGTCAGCACCTTGTACTGTGCTTGTGGAGCATAGTTGCAGTTCACCTGTATTTCCCCATATTCCATGCAGAAATACCCTGCATTGGTCTTTTCCTCAGATAACTTATTTTTCTAAGTCTTCCATGCTCAGCTTAAGTACAGGAAGAGCAGTCAGAAATTCACCCTTCTTACAGGTTACCTAGTCGCAATACTAAATAGCAAGTGAGCATGTACTTGCCCTTCGGTTTTCCTGGCCAGCAATTTAAGTGGAGCTGCAGTAAATTTTTGAGCAGTCTTTCATATCTAACTTCTTTCAGTAGACTTACAGACTGTAACATAGTTGAGACCAAAGGTCAGAAGTTCCTTTGTGTGCTTTCTTTACCTGCTCAGCTCACTGTCTGCTTTCACATAAGAAAGAGGTAGCCGGTAGCTTAACTTTTGTTCATTATCCTTAATAGTTATTTCTGTCTGTGGCGTACCATCCCTGATAGTTACACTGATAATAATGAAGCTTGGATGAACATATGGATGAAATCACAGTGGAACAGGCAAGTAAACTCAACTAAATGCTTTATTGGCCTTGACACTCACTTTTCCTTCATCTGCATAGAGTGTGGTGAATGCATATGACCATGAAATTTCATCTTCTACTGACTGTTTTAGATATAAAGTTGTCTAGTTCCTGGGCTTTAATCTGTCAGAAGTATTTTTTCGTATGTCTCAGAAATAATAACACCTAAGTCAGGGTTATCCACACAATCAAATAACAAAACCATACAAAACTATTTATAGTATAAATTCGATCTCTTGATGTGTACTATCTTGATAATAAGAGGATGATTTTCTTTTCCAGCACCCTAGGTAGGAGAATGGTAACTACAAAAGAAGCTTCACACTTTGTAATACTTCCAAACAATTGTGTAAAACAACTGATGTTATAGCGTATCAAACCAAGATGGGTTGATCTCCCTTCCCTTGGTTTGATATATTTTCAGCTTCTTTAAAGGCTCTTGAGATCAGGACCCCTACAGAGTCTTTGAAGCTTGTGTTTTCTTTTACTAGAAAGTGAAGCCTTGGCTTTTAATGGCAGCTCAGCAAATATCTCATCAATATTTAAAGTGTCAAGTGTACCTCTGTTAGAGGTACCAATTGCAGATCAAAGTTACTAGCACTGAGGTGCAGCATTTCCTTCAAAGGTCTTCACAGTTGAGCTTTTCCTTTTGTTGGAAAAGAACTTATCTTTTTAACATTCATTGCTTGCATGAGTCTTAAACATGTTGTCTGACAACTGTGGGAAATTAAATGTTCTGTTACCATAACTAGTGAGGATGATGCCATAGTTTTGAACAGTCCTTCATGCTTGTTCAATAAAGAAGAGCCCTTGTAAAAGGCTTTTGCTGGCTATTTCCATCTTTCTTCAGTTGACCAAGGTCTGATACATTTTATGGCAGAAATGACATAGTTTTTGAGGTTAGGAATTCAAGACAGATGAAAGTTCAGTGACGGATACAAATAAGCTGTAGCAGGATGGTTCTTTTTTGGCCTTTTCTGTTGTAGTGAGGATTTAGGATGTTTCTGTTCTCATTTTTTATATCCTCTCTTGCTTTCCTTCCGCTCATTATGTAAGGCTTATGAATATGGCTGTGAAATCTAATCCCTTTATTACTCTTCCAGCTCTTACTGTGTTTTTCTTTTTAAACATCTGTTAAAACAATTATAGCAATAATTACAGTAATAAGGATTCTGAGTATTTCGTACTTGTGGCTTATTCTATTCCAGTGCTGTAATTTTGGTTGGCACATACCCATGGGCACAGTCTAATGTCAAGGTGTTAAACAGAGTTTGAATGGCAAATGGCTGAAGTGATGTCCCTCTAAAAAAAAAAAAAAAGAAGGAAATTTGGGTTAGGCATGCTTCATGATTATGTAAAAGCCTGGAAATTAGAATTAAGAAGTTTATCCGATGACTCCTGTAGAAGAGAGTATTTTGTTTCCATGAGCTACCATCTGATTGTCTTTGAAGTATATTGGGAGTAACAGGTCTAAAATGTCCTTAGAGACTGCACCTTGACAGTTGACTCTTACTGAAAAATATTTAGCTCTGTAAGACAAATAAATTTGCATTCTTCAAGCAGCTTATAAACTTCCTAGTTGTGTACCTCAGAATACACTTGATAGATCGGATAGATGATAGTTTATACTTTGCAAAGCTACTTACAGAGCAAAGGGTCTAATACTGCTTTTTACAGTGGAAAAGCGCAGCTACTACCCTATGACACAAAAAGTTGTTCATTTGTCACTCCTCACTAATCGATGTCTCATGATCCAAATTTTACTTATTTGGATGCTGAGGTGTTTTCTACTGAATATCTTGTAAGTCCTGGGATTTTCAGATGGCAAGAATTAGTACCAAGTAACAAATTTGCTTCAAAACCCCTCTGTGAGTACTGAGGTAAGTAATGTGTTTTCAAATTCTTGTTCCTTTCATATATGGGTCCTGAATTTGCAACAAGCCTTATTCACATCTGTTTGCCCTTCTGGTGTGCTGATGGGGCTTGCATCAGTTTGTGTTCAGTGTGACTGCATAGAAACTACTGATTCTCATTCGTCTTTAGAGACGTTTTATCTGGGATCCTTATTTCAGTAAAGAGCAACCAGGATTTTGCTCTTGACTGGCAGTACCATACAAAACATTGCAGTGGTTGGAAATAAACTTGCAGAGTTATATCAGCTACCATTTAATTCTTCTGTCCCTTTTCCTTGTGCCGGAGGTGTTCTCTGATTTTGTTTAGTGAATGTGGCAGGGCTATAAATAAAGCTGGCAGTGGAAGTGCTGGCCCGGTGCTGTGAGCTGCACACCATTTATATCCTATCAAGACCATTGAATTGGCTGTATGCCCAGGAATAGCAAGGAGTGTTCCTGCTCATGGCCACATCTTGCATTTGGAAGAGGATTATATGTAAATTGACAGTACAGCATAAATATTCCCTAAATTAATTTTCATTGTGAATAAACTCTGTGCCTCAAAGAAAAGTGTCCATCTGTGATTTGACTGGTTTCTTGCAATGGAGAATCTGTCACCACTGGGGGAAGGCTGCTACCCTGTTTCTATTACCTGGCAGATGAAATCTGCACTTTATTTTGGATTAGAATTTGCCTCTCAACTTCCAGCTGTGGATTGTGTTCTACCTCTGTCTGCTCAATAGAAGTAGGCAGAGGTATCCTATAATTATTTGTTCCTAGATTTATTACTCTGTGTTTGGCCATGTTGAAATTAATATAATTACTTTGTGCCCCATTGACTACAGTGATCTATTCTGTATCAAAAGACTGTTTTCCTAATTATTTTGTGCCAAAATCCTCTTTGCATGTCAGCTTTATGGGTAAAGATTTTGTGTTTTCCTACAGGGGACTGATAAATATGTTAGATAATAATGTCACCAAAATTTGGTCTCTGTAGGAACTTACAGCACACGCTCAGTGAGAATTCTGTACTTGCAGTTGTATTTCAAGATCTGTCAATTAATAAATCTTGAATCTTTTACTGAACTTTTCTAAATCTTTATTAGGTGACACACAAATAGCTGTAGCATTACTTGTGCCTGTGACTGAGATTGTATCCACTCATTTAGGTCATACCACTTAACTTTTAAGGATACAAATATGGTATTAGTTTCATTATTTTCTCTGAGAAGTTCCCTGAATTTTATGAGCTACCAGCAACAAAACAAGCTCTTAGGTCACAGTTTTCTATCTGTGCTTGGTAGGAGAAAAAAAAAATCTTGATGCCCTAGCTACATAGCATTACTTCCTTACATCACTTTCAGATCATAGTATATTTTCTTGACAATATTGACTGGTATTGGAATTCTCCCAGATTCAGCATGAAACTAGTTCCTAAGCCCTTCTGTGTTGCATGGATTTTAATAACCATTCTACTACATGAATCTATTACTGTACTAATACTGCTGTTAGAATGCATTTTGTTACTAATGCACTTTGAAAAATCCTTATTGTCCTTAATTGTGTTGGCCATTGATTTCTCATTGATGTTAGCCTCAAGCAATCTAGCAATCTTCTGGCTCTTAATTTATATTAATTGCTATCGCTGTTCTCTTTTTTGCTTTCATGACTTATTTTTACACATGCTTTTTCTTTGCATGCAAGTTTTTTTTCACTAAAGTTGATTTTTTTTTTTTCCCCTCTGGTTCTGGATTTTGTGGCTTTTAATAAAATATTCTTAATTCTTAGCAGTTATCATAGATTTTATTTCATAGATATTCAGATTAATAAATATTTCAATCATGTTGAACGCTACTGTCATTTGAATTTCAGTCTCAAGATAATTTTCATCTATAGAATTCCACTTTGATCAGTTTTATAGTGTGCATTGTCTAATAGTGAGCAGCCTCTGTATCGTTTTCATAAAGGTCTATAGATGTGATGATCAGTGTTTAGAAATGATTACTTTAACTTGAAAGTGGATGAGTAGCAGTCTTCAAAAAACCATTATTCTTTTAAGTAGTTTGAACTTCCACTTTTCACCTTTTCTACTCAAATATGGAAATGTTTCTTTTTGGCTAAATGCTGAACCAAATTTGCATTTTAAACCCTCTTGATGGACACAAGTTTAAATTCTTTGAAGAATTAAGCTGTTACGAAGCAAGACTAGCACATGTTTGCTGAAGGCAAAAAAAAATATTACTTTAAATATGAAATTCAGATAGAAATTTTAGAGTATTTTCTCTTCCAGAAGTGTGATCTGCTGAGTTTTTAATGAAAAAATAGGATACTTGGGCTCTCACTCCCCTGGTAAGACACCTTAGCCCCTTGAGATAGATACAGCTGCAGTACATGGCAATACAATAAAAAGTAATACAAGACAAGAGAAAAGAGCATGGTATTCACTGAAGCAGCATAACTACATTGAAGTCTTGACGAGACACCTTTGCTCCTCTTAGGGATGTGTGAATTTGTGCTGAGCTCTGTGGTACTGCAGCTAAACTGGTGGTTTCAATGAGTATGTAATTAACTAAACCAACTAATTTAGTATTGCTACCTGAGTGTGGTAAAAGCAACATATGGCATGAATTAATATAAATATGCTGAAGGTTTTAATCTTTTAACTGTAAGTAGTGATATTTGGTGGAAACAGTCTGAATGCTTGCCTTCCATTGAACTTTCCTGTGATCTTCTTGTGGTCACAAATAGTAAATAAAGCATGTTCATCATAACAACAAAAAGTAAGTGCATCGTTTAGTGGAAGGAAAATGCAGTACATGCAGCTTTCATAAGAAAGATAAGTTTTAATCAAGAGTCATTAACAATTCTGCCACAAAGACATTCCACCTACTTGTATAAACTGCTCCTTTTAAAAAAGGTGAACTTGGCTAAAACTTAGCTTCTACCTAGGTAAGGACATGTCAGTTTGTCAAAGGCAGTGACAGAGACAGGGACAGATTAGTTGTTTCTCAAAACAATTGTGGCTTCAGGACTGAATTTACATCAGTATACAAATTAAGATAATCTTACAGAGGATTAAATGTTTAGCATGAATGGGTTCCCTTGCAGTTTCTCTGTGAAGCTGGTAGTTGAAGAGTACATTATTGAAAAAGAGTTGAGGGAATTTTATGTAAAAGGTAAGTATGTGAGTGCAAATTTCTGGTAAAAAATTGTGATTTTTAATACATTGTTGCTGACCCAGAAGACCAAAGAGCTTGTAACTTAGCAATGTAAAACTCCCAGATGACTGAAAAAGTGAGACAAGTGAAGAAAGATATTCTCATTTGGGGGCAATATTTTACACAAGATGTTGAAATGGCAAGTTATATGCAAATCCCAAACCTTGATTAATGTCGTTGGAATATTTTGTTTTTCTTTAGAACTTTCTTCTTTTTTTCTTGTATTATAACTTTTTACATCTAAGTAATTTTAAATGTAAAAATATTTAACTTCTGAACAGAAAGTTTTTGCAACTGGAAAACCCCAACTTTTCATTGTGCAAATGTTGAAATACAATATCTTGTCCGAAAAAATGGATATAGTAGTAGATTTCTTAAAACTTAAGAAAGTAGTAGATTTCTTAAAACTTTTCTTAGGGTTGGACTTGATGATCTGTGAGGTCTCTTCCAACCTTGATGATACTGTGATACTGTGAAAACTAACTGTATAAGTTTTCAGGTTCTACTAATTGATATTCCATGAGGGGAACTTCCCCAACATTTTATTAGAAAATTCCAGGCCACCTCACTAGTAAGGTTTGTTATGTAAAAGGGTTCTTACCAAAGGCCTATTTGCTAGTGATTTATTCACCAAGCTTAGTTTCCTGTATGCCATTTTTTATGCTTTCCCTTTCTATGGGCTTTCAGAGAGCAAAGTCAGAAATGCTATTGTAGTACTAACCTTGAGCTGCTTTTTCTAAGTAATAAAGTGTCCTTAGCTCCTGGATCCTTTTTTTCCTCACTCATTGTATCAGATATTTATAAGCAGAACATTTTACTAGCACCAAGGTCGCTGCCTACTTTAACTTATAATGGGATAAAATAGAACTATTGAGAAATCTTTGCACTGATGTCATCTTACTATAAATCTGTAGATAGACATATTTTTTTCTGAGAAAACAAACAAACATTTCTGCATCTACTCTTTTACTTCGATATTTGTTAAAAAATAGTTTTTATTCACAGTGAAGCGCAATGGAGGAAGCATGCAACATAATCTGGGAACTGTTATTAACGAAGATGCATTTTAGCAAGGGAAGTTTTCTCTTGTCCTTGGAAACTATTCATTATATGAGTTCTATGTTATTTCTATACTAAAGTTTCATTACCTTAATAACTAGTAACTCAGCAGGAGATCCTAATAGGTAGAGGTTGCTTGAAGCTGACCTCCAGCTGCAGTGGCGGAAGTCCACTGTTTGCTTGCAGATTGTAATTAGAGTACTGTAAAACTAGAAGGTAAATGGTGGCAGAAGGTAAATGGTGGCAGATTCCTTCCTTCTCCCTCCTCCTCTGCAGGTTTGAATGGGGAGGAGAAGAGGATACAAAAACTGCTTCCCCCCCTTCCCCAGGCTTGAAGGGGGAACAGCAAAGGACAGCTTTCCACGTGCCTACTGCCCCATGTGGAAGCCCATGCTGGAATCAGGCTGGTGGTTGGCAAATGAACACTTTGTCTAGAAAAAAAACATAAATAGAGCAAGAAAAGGAGTGAGGTTGAAAGATTTCCCACCTTGACAGACTTCCCGACAGGACTAATTCTCATCTTGGTGGGGCATTTTCCATGACTGAGTTCTTGTTTTGGATGGCTCCTACCTTTTTGCGTGGCTCTCGGTTTTACACCGTCCCTGCCTTTGGATGGTCTTCCACCTTTGCACCAGTCCATGCAAATTTGCAAGCTCAACAAGTCCTTGGGTCCATTTGGGAGAGAGCTGCTGGCAGCACTCGGACCGGTTACTCTGAGACCATACAGCAACTGACTTCCTGGCTGCTATTCTGAACTGGGGAGACCCTAGCAGTTTGGCTCTCCCCTGCCACTGCTACGGCAACTTCGCTTCCATGAATCTCTGTCTTGTGGAAGAAGTGCTTGAGAGACTTCTGAGTTTGGTGGTTTTTCCACCCGCCTTGGACTTCTGCTGTTTGGATCCACTATTGGATATTGCTTGCAGCATCAGAAGCAGCCGAGCTGCAGAGAAATCCAGCAAGGGGATGATTGCTGAATACCTATCTCAGCTCTGTGAATAAAGCCTGCTGTTCCCTTAATTCTCTGCTCAGCCTGTTTGATAGTGGGGTAAAGCTGTGTTTGTAGCTTAGCCTTTTCCATTTCCTGACTTACTAAATCTCTAAATTTGCCCATAGCATCCTGTGAAGATTTTTCCCAATTGAAATAGAACCTGTAAATAAACCTAAACTAGTTTTGTATATAGTCTAGGGACTGGGTTTTCAGGAAGATAAAATCATTCTATTTTTATAATTCCTGACTTGGCCACGTTAATTTGCTGCCTCCACAAGAAGAATGTATTAGCAGTAAAGCACTAACATGTAAGTCCGAACTCTGCAGGAGTGTCATTCCTTCAGAAATAAGTAAAATACTGGGTTATAGAATGAAGTTGCATGTAGAATCTCTAAAGTTTAAAGAGTGGTGAAGGTCAGTGTGGAGATAGAAGAAACAAATGCATACAAATCTGCACAGTCTTTAAAATACCTTTCCCCCCCTTCCTCTTTTTTTCTTTTTTTTTATTCATCATTTCCTCAGTCTGCCTTTAGAGAGAAATATAAATGAATTTAAACACGGGAGACTAATACAAAAACCCTTTCATGCAAAGAAACACTACATCTGTCTTTACATTGTTTCTATTCACGGCTGGCTAGTTTTACATTTTCTGATCAACGATTGCCACTACTACCAGTAAACCAGTTACTTCTAAGAGCAGTAGTGGTCTGTCTGGAAGTCCTGCATTATTGATTTTCTGCTTGTACATTCTAGTTGCTCTGTCAATCAGTGGGCTTAAATGCAAGATGACAGTCAATAAGCAAAAGGACTGAGCTCCCACAGATATAGCAAAATAATTCAGCAGCTTCAGATACATGCAGAAAAATGGCAACATTCTTAGGAAGCAGCAAATCTGGTAATCTTTCTAAAAGAACAGCACAAACTTTTACCCATCTTTTGTTGCCATTTATTGAGTCTGTTGGTTAGATGATGCATATGAAAACCTGTCAAATCCTGTGTGGAAAGCATATGGGGTGAACAAAAAACTTGGGAAGTATTTTGAAAAAAGTTTCTCTGGGAGTGAGATGTTGATGTACACTGTGAAGAATAGGTTCCATAAAAAGCAGTTACATGGTTGAATTACTCTAGCACCATCTTTCACCACTGACTTTCATTCCAATGGATCACTACCTAAGTAAGCCTACTGCAAGATATTTCTTCAGTTGTATCATCTTCTCCTTCTACAAGTAACAAGATACACTGGTAAGGATATCTGCTTCATATGGATTACATTAATGCAGACCAAAATTAATTCCCAGCATTACAAAATGAAATTCAGAAACTGTGACTATTATTAATTAGGTTACTGAGAACCTGTGATGTAAAAGTTAAATCTCTTGTTACATTGATAACAGTTGAACTATATTATCTGTTCATCTTGATACACAGCACAATTTGAAAAAGAGATACTTGAGTTATTTTAAACAAGCCAGGCTGGGTACCAGAAGTGGTCTGTCTGTAACAGCATGAGGTTAACATACTCTAATTGATTTTTCTAAGAAATAGAATACATTAACTTATATGGAACTTACACTCTGATGCTTAGAGTACTTTAGGTGCTCAAGCTAATTCCCACAGATATCTGATACTGGGTTAGGTGTCCTTCGTTGCACTAAAGTGTATTTGTGCACGGAACCTTGTTAGGTCATGTCATTCTTGCAGGTTTAGAATATAGATGAGGATTGCTCAGAGAAAATTGAGATGAAATAGTAGTGATGTTAGAAATTTGGTAGCTTCTACTCTTTTCTCTTAGTCAGTAAGTAATCCTGTGCTTGGTTAAACACTGCTTGCAGAGCATATGGAGTTTCCCTTTGATATTTGTTAATGAAAATCCCCACTTGATGTGCTTAAGGGCATTCTCTAACAAATTCCCAATTAATTTTTAAAAACTTGTGACAAACAGCAGGGAATCTTCACTAGGAGGGACTCGAGCTAGCTCTTGGTACAGAGGAGCTGCCCTGAAGGTAGAAATGATAGTTGATGCTGTGTAACTTTATGACCAATAGTAATATTTATAATTTGCATGATAAATGCAGGGGCAATCAAATAACTTGCTTTAGACTATGCTGATCACCACAAAGACCAAGAGGAAAATCTTTTTCCCCAGTGTAAACACTGCTTCTTCAGGGTCTTGTTCTGTTTTCAGGCAGTCAGTTCTTATTCAGGGTAGTGGAGTCTAGGATACACAGGATAATGGAAGAATCCAGAGAGTAGAATCACTGGAAAATCAATCTTAAGAGGATTTATAAGAACCAAGTCTCCTTCTGGCATGTCCGACACCCATGCAGCCAATCAAAAATCTCTTCAAAAAGGATTAACTGGATCTTAGTTGAACCCGAGCTGAACAAGAGCATTTACACTGGCAATTGCCTCTGCATGCAGGCTTCTGGGCAGCTCTACTTGTGTCACGTTGAGTTGGTAGCTATTTAACTGCAACTCACTTCTGGTTCCAATTCTGTTTCTTCTCACTGCTGCTGACTTGGTTTGGTTTGCATAGACAGTAATCTCTGAAGATTGGTGGCAAGAAGTCAGTTTTTGAGCTATATATAAAAAACAGTGTTTTCAGTCTGACACAGATGGATGTATGAAGCATCTGTGTTATCCTACACAGAGATCTGAAGCTTTTTATAGACAAATTCCCTAATCCATGACATGATGGCATCTTTTAATTAGGAGGCATTTTCAGTGATGGATTGCAACTCCTGCATGAAACAGAGAGACTCTAACAGAAACAAAAGTCTGACAGCAACCTTACCATACCTTTTTATTTGGAAATATTTTCTACTATTTGGTTAAACTTTGTGTAGAGAAATGGACTGTATCTGGAGTTGCTGTAGTTTAAGAGGCTTAGAGCGTTTCAGTTCAGTCCATTGCTGAAGAGAGAATGTGAAGTACAGGTTTCTGATGCAAACTGCTGAAGCAGGATTTTTTCAATTCTTTTCTTGTAATGATAGATATTTCCATTATATTGTTGAAGCAGCGCTCCATGTTGAGGTTGGAATCCTTTGCCAACAACACGATAAATATTTTCTTTGGGTTAGAATAATTTTCCTGCTAAAAACATTGAATCAGAATCAGTTCATTGCCTTCACTTTGAGTGTCTAAATGAGTAAGATGAGCGTGGTTGGAGCTGGAGAATCACTGTTAAATCTAATGTGCAATAAATCTTGTTTTTCAGCAACTTCTCTGTGGTTACAGAAGGTGCAACATAGTTTGTGGACTTCTACTGTTACATACACCATTGCTTCTGAATCTCTTACAGTAAAGCTCAGCATCTGTTTTGTGATTTGATGAATGGCTTTGATCTGTTATTTTAATTGCTTCCTAGTAAGACATTAATGACCTTTTTTGTTCCAATAAACACTGTTTTGCTTAGTTGTAAATTAAATCTAACTAAATACTTGGAGCTTTATTACTTGCTTCTGTTTGATGATTTGTCAGGCAAAGTGTTAACCCCATATGCAAAGACTTCTGGAATCATCCTTGACTTACATTAGGGGAAAAAGTCCTGATAATATCCTAAATTAATAATATAAAATATGGATCTGATTTTCACATAATTTCGAGGTACATAATTACAATCCAGTTATTGAATAAAGCAGATAAATATTTGTTCTATCATTTATTATTTCTTTTAAAAAGAGACAAAGAAGAATTTGAGAAAACTAATCAAAAAACTTTCACTTTATCTTTGCTTGGCTAGATCCAAAGTAGCGAATAGACTGGAACTTTTTTATTGCATTGACTTAATTTCATGGTAAAATGAAAANTATATATATGAAGCGAAAAGAAGAGGGCATGTCCAAATGAATAAAGACACCTGAACAGGTGAACTTTTCAGTACCATTTGTTGTGATTTGTACTGTGATTGTGTACCATGAGCAAAGCTTCTCTCAGGGCTGCCATGGAATCATGGAATCATAGAATGGTTTAGGTTGGTCATCCAGCTCCAACCCCCTGCCATAGCCAGGGCCATCTCCCACTAGAGCAGGTTGCTCAAGGCCTCATCCAGCCTGGCCTTAAACGCCTCCAGAGAGGAAGCATCCACAACCTCTCTGGGCAACCTGTTCCAGTGTCTTACCACCCTCACTGTAAAGAACTTCCTCCTAAGAGATTCTTAAAACATTTTGCATACTAAATGCCAGTTCTGCATTGTCAGGCCCAACAAGCATACAATGAAAGCCAGTTCTGCATTGTCAGCTCATAATACTGCCGTTTTGTTCAAAGCTGCTGTGAAATCATTAAGGATCCACAGGGGACGAAAATACTCAGATTTTGCTGTTTATAATATGTTTTGTTCCATCTCTTACTAATAATCCACCCAGATGTCCAGTATAGGGGTCTGTTTGAAATTCAGGCAGATCCAAGTCTGGGCTGCATGTGCTGACCTTATTGCCAGCTGTATGTTTCAGCTTCTTCTCTGGTGCCATTCTGTTTGTTGTCATGCCATGGCTTGGGCTGAGAAATGATTTGATGAAAAGCTGTCCCAGCAAACAAGAGATGCTCATTTATACTAACTCATTGTGTAGCCTGATAGGAGCAGTTATAGGATTGTCTGTCTGGCAGTGGTCCACAGTTAGATCAATTTAAATTGATCATCAAACCACACCCTTAAAGCCTGAAAGGCCAAAAGTAATGTGAGCTACTCAGGGAGAGGGTCTGCTATTTAAGATTTCAGGCTGATAATAGGTCTCTTGAAAGAGTGCTTTAACAGAGTTGCCCTTGAGGTACAAGTACTGACTGCAGGATTGCTCAAAGATTAATCAGAGGTTCAGAAGGTATTAGCCTTCTGAAACACAGTTCTTCCAAGAGCAGTTTTGCAGCTTTCTCTGTCCTTCCAGCTTCTTGCAGAGTGAAACGGGATCCCTACTACTAACATGTTTGGGAGCATAAAAGCCAACTCTGCTTACAAATTAAAATGGATCAAGCTGTGACTGTAAAAGGTACTATGTTAACAGGCATAAGGATATCCTGTGGTTTCCTTAGCGATGATGGGGAAAAAGATCTTGAGCAGTAACTTTACATTCACCTGCCATGGCTGCCTTAGTCTCAAGGAGAGTAGAATTTTTCAGTAGATAACTGCTGTTGCAGTATTTCTCTGGCTGTATTGTAATTGCTTTAAAATTTTCTTCACATTCGTTATAACCTCTGATACGTTTTGTTGCCACTCTTGAATCTCCAACTATTCAAATACCTTCTTGCTTCCTCAAAATGACAGAAACTCGGTTTATTGAAGAAAAAATAGTTAACATTTCTTCTTCTTGCAAAATGAGTCACGTTTATCTTTCTGTTGGTCTTTTGATGCAGAATATGTGCTATCATTCATAATGTCTGTCTATGATAGCTTCTAAAATACTCATAGAGGACTAGGAAAATTGCCAGTCTCAACTCAGCTGAATGCTCATATATTATTCTTCAGCTATATTAAACAAACAAGCTGAACTATGTATCTGTGTAGTAAATCAAAAACTTGCCTTTTCCTTGGGCTTTTTATTTTGAACTTCATAGGAGTTTTCCTGTGGGCTGAAAGGCATGGTTTTCTCTGGGACTTACAGGTCCCCGATTTCAGTGACTTCTTGAACATACCTAATTAGGAACCTCAGGAAGTCGTTCACAGTGCAGATTTCTGAATCACAGTTCTCCAGAGAGCTCCAGTATTTCTTTTGGCAAGGAGAAAAAATATGTTAATGTTGCAGTGTTGCAGAAGGCACAGTGTGAGCTTTTGCCTGAGAAGGAGAATTCATGAGTAGTCTGGTTGGGAAATTGAGACAATGCTCATGTTGCTTCAGGGGGAAAATAAGAGCGAAGTACAAATCTGTACAAGCTGAAAGTGAGAAAGCATTCAGGTTCATTCAGCAGTAAGGAGAATACATGCACATTATAGGCCTTCTGACTGCATTAGAATTTAAGGGATGGATGAATGTTTTTAAGGGAAAAAGGGATTGTCAGAAACAAACAAACCCCAAACTAAAACCATAGCAAAGTATTTGAGCTATAATGATCTGTTTCCAGCTGATAATGATGAGCAGGAAGAGTAAAGATTTGAAGCACAGAAGAGATTTATTGATATTCTGGCAGTTTATTACTGTATGGCTGGTAAAGTTTAAAGATCAAGTTACTTGGTGATGCTATGAATCCATTTTAATTAGGAAGAAATTTTATCTTCTCTCTTTTTGCTGTTTCTCAGATTTACCCTCCCTTTCCCATTGTTACCTTCATTGCCATTTAATTATATTTGACACAGTGCACCCTTTTGTTTTGGTTGTTAATATTCTGGCTGCATATTTTACGTTGTTGTATATTTTCTGTTGATGACAGATGTTAAATATTTCTGTAGTGATTTTTCTTCCACCTTATTTCTAATTTTGATATTTTTCTGATTTTAATTTATTCATTCATTTGTAGTTTCTGTTCCAGCCATAGACTGCCTTCAAGCTTACCTTCTCATCTTTCTTGCCTCAGTCTTGCTCAGTCTTCATGCTTTATTTTGGATTTTTCCCTGTCATAAACTAGGCACAGCCTGCTCACTTGCATTCATTAAGTTAAACCTCTTCTATCTTCCCAGTTATCCTGCTGTTTCTCATGTGTTACACATCCAGACTCACTGAGCATGATGTTCACAGCTATTGCCACAAGCTCCTCTCTGGTAATCCAACCTTGATCCATCTTGGGTCACCTCCAGCTTGGCAGACAGCCCTTCTTCTTGACAGAAATTGTTTCTGCTAAAATCTCAGTTGAGTTTTCCTAGTGGTATCTTGGAGTATTTGCTGCACCTTAATTTTATAGCTGCTTATGAAATATAAATTCATTCATCTTAAAATCTTTATTGGGTTTGTTTCAGACAGTCTCCCTCCCTGGACACTCCTTCAGTGTAACTGTGGGTGGGTGGTCTCTTTTTTTTCCAATCCCTGGGATTTTAATCAGTTGATAGTTTCTGTCAACTGAAATATTCACCAAATGTGGAATAGGAACGGTCTTCTAATCTGCTGTTATGTGCAGTAGGGAGTTGCTCACTGAATTCTACCCTGATACACCTCTCTCCTTTCCTTCTAGATCTTATGGATCTGATGTCATTTGGATATCAGTCACTTAGAGATTTAATACTCTGTTGCTGGTGCATGCATGCCCTGCCACTCCACTCCCTGCCAGCCTGGCATTTTATCTCATTCTACTGACATTCTTACAGTATCATATGTGCTGCAGGTTTTCTGAAATGTTATGTGTGACAGCCAAAATAGGAGGTGGGAAAAGCAGAACTAGAGCCTGGTTAGAGCATATGAGGAGTGCTGCAATGCAAAAGTGAAAAAAATTACCACAAAAGAAGAAGCAGATACCCAGATGTGGCTGACTTGAGACTAGTTCTGGTGCCTCATTATTTCAAGTAGGTTTTGTCTCATCTCTGCTGTTGTGTTCAGAGGGATGTGCAGATGCAGTTGGCAGCTGTTTATGTGTCAGCTGAGTTAAATCCCATTCATCTTCCAATGGAGGAGCTTGCTCAAGTATGTACACAGCTAGACAACCTTGAGGGTGCTGCTCCAGTGATAGATTTTCCTCAGACTTTTCCAATCTTTTTTTTTTTTTTTTTTTTTTTTTTAGTTTTTCCTTAAGATAGTCTAAAACCTGAAATGAAAGCTCCTCTTTCTCACGTTTGTGTGGAGAGAACACTCGTAATCATGCTGAGATCATGATACTGACTGCTACCTGTGCAGTGCTGCTGCTTCTGGGCTCCTGAGTTGGTTGTAAGCAAAGGCCAGGCTGATACTCTTGCAGCCAGGCAGACACCTGCCCGGTGGTAGAATGTTACTGAACAGCCTGACTGATGTGGGGCCAGGAGCAGTGTGAGTTCCCCAGGGCTGGTAGGGCAGGCCTTGGCAGCTGGACCAGCTCCACCATCACAGACGTGGAGCAGGGCAGGCTGGGGCCAGCCCAAAGTTCATCAGGTAAGTTCATGGTGATCAGGCAGGTCTGAAGTCAACCGGGAAGCTGTTCTGCAGGCCACAGTCAGGGCTGACCCTCAGCCAGGTAACTAGGGTCAGGCGCACGATAGAGACAGGTTTGTAGTGATGGGACAGGTTCAAGGTCATGGTGGAATGCCAGGTCACAGGTAAGGATCAACAGGGTGCATGGACAGGTAGAAGCATGGTGGCAGCTGAAGGACCTGAGCTGAGCCAAAAGGGGGCCCCCGATCCATGGGCAGGGGTTATGGAGAAAGAGGCTCATTTCATCAGAGTCATTAAGGTCCAGGAGTGCCTCAGGGCCCTGAATACAAAGAACAGCCAGACAGAGAAGCCCAGCAGCTGTCAGTGAGGGAAGAAGGGCTCTTCCCAGCCCCTGCTGAAAGGACAGTTTTGGTGGCACTGTTCAGGTAGGCTGGAGGATGAAGAGCACTGAAGCAAAGGAAATGGATTAATTTTCTCCCCTCTGCTTATTCTTAAGCAGATGGGAAACGTGCTGTCCAATAAAACTAATGAATGCAATGAGGAGCTGGCACATACGAATGCGTAGAGATGAATAGCTTGGGGAATTTTTTTCCAGTCTTTGAAAAAAATTCATCATGTCTTTGTTTAGAAAATCAGATGCTGTGCCCCTTGTTCCCACCTCTAATATTTTGCCTTAATTATGTGATGTTACAAGTGCTACTTTCTGTCCTGCTACGAATTACATGAGTTTCTTTTCTAAGGCTGCGTATTTACTTAGTATTGGAGGAATGGGAGAAGGAAATGTCTTTGATCACATATTGCACAAATGACAGAAGGGAAAAAAAACCCACCAGCATAAAACTTCTTAACAAACATTAATCTTTGAAAATTCTACTTGTAATTTGTCAGCTTTTGCTATAAGTATATTTAGCTGTTTTGTAAATAGAGTAAGGTGAAGCTTTTTCTAAGCACTTGGGCCACAAGGGGGTTTATTGGCTCTGTGTTACTATAGAGGTTTACAAACACATCATTCTCCTCCCATCTTTCTATATCAAATCACGAGCAATGAACAGATAACTCAGGTCACCAGTCCTTTGACTTATGAGAAGCAGCTGTATTTATCTATATGCTAATAATGGGGTTTCTTCTGTTTCTTGATTAAAAGTTCTTTAGTCATCTTCCTTTTTTGATGGAGGAAAATTTCATTTCTTGCCATTCTCAATGCCTTTTTTTTTTTTTTAAATGCTTGTTACATTACCTGGAAGAAAAGTTAATTCTTTACTGTATTGCTGTAGTACAAAAGGTCATTAAAAATGTCTTTAAACCAAGGATGTTGGAAGTTCATAACGGTTGGAAAGTTTCTGTTGAGAACCTTTGGTTTTCTTAGGTTACCGTGTACTTGCCTTTCTGATCATTGGGCCATTTGAAGAGGTAGTAGAGCCTATTTGCAACGATTTCAAATTGGGCAGTTTTATGCCAGTGTATTTCTCAGATACCTTAATGCTGTTCTTCCTAATAGTCTCAAAGAAGGTCTCTAAACAGATGGGAATGTAGTCTGATATCCCCTGCAAATTATGCTCTAGATATGGGATAAATCATGGAGAACTCTATGCAAATGAACATTGCATTCCCTATATTTTTTGTGTTCTACTTTTGCCCCCAGTTACCTAAAGCATATAATATAGTGCTTACTCTCAGTATCAGCTATGCTTTCTTCAGTGCAATTAGCTATGTGAATACCTCTTACAGAATAAGGGGAAGTGTCTTGAAAACAGAGATGAGTCAAGTTGGTTCTGGTATTGTACAGTGTAAGCTAAAATTCTGGCATTGTCCCTCTGGATCACTTTATGTTGAATATCACTGTTTTTCTTTAATTATTCACAGTTGTGGAATCGGCTGTATTGTAGGGAACCTTACGAAAAGAATGACTCAGTTCTCATGCCTTTTATCATCTGTAGCGCTCTGATGGCCAGAGCACTAGTCAGGGCAGTGAGATCATGAGCAGCTTAAACTGGCCAAGAAAACTAAATGTCTAAATTCCATGGTTTGGTTGTTTTTTTTTTTTTTTTTTGGTTAAGTATGAAAAATGAAAGGCAGGGATCTGGATTACAGAGTTACAGAGGAATAATCTTAACTATGTTTAAAGACAGTGCTGATCAGTTGTTAAATGAAATCCTCGTTTCTTGGTATGGATCTTATTACACTATGGTTATTACATTGACATGGTATTGATTCCTCAAGAAGAACAAAAGAACTACAGAAACCACCAAAAATCTGGTTTTGTTTGTCTTCCTTAGCCAAATTCTCTGACTCTCCAAAAAGACAGCTGAACTGATTTTTCTCTAATTAAAATATAAATCCCTTTTGGAATGAGCTTGTTTGCTACATTTTCGCCAAGATGACATTTTTATAATGGAGTTTTAATTGTAAATCTCTGAAAACAGGGCTGTATAATAAGGTTGCTGGCAGTACCCTCATAAAAGAGTAGCCAGTGTGATCTGCAGTAGATGCTGTATGATTCAGTCTGTTCTCTCCTCTCTTTTTCCCCCCCCCCAATCTGGTAGGCTAACGCGGAAATAGCTTTTCATTGCATTTTGCTGTAGGGCTGACTATATTAAGCAAACTCCTTTATGCAAAGCCTTGAGACTTTGCAGACCTATTGGTCTACAGCATGGAATATTGTTTGGGGGAAAAAAGAAAGGAAAAAAAAAAGGGTTTACTGTATCTGGGTACTAAGTTAATCAAACCAATATGTCTGTTTCATATGGTTAAGCCCATTACAACTTTGTTTGACCTCTTTCATCTTTGTTGAGGATATAGGGTATCGTTAATGCTACCAGCTGCGTTGTTTTCCCCTAATATCAACAATCCCCCTATTCCTAAAAACTAGTTCTCTTGTTTTCCACTTAGATAGCTCTAGTATTGGCAAACAAATGTGAAACAGGCTTGTACAATAATAGTATTTTCCCAAATGCCCTGTTAATTTTCAGTAAACCAAAATAAAATGTGTTATGGTTTATTAAGACAGTGTGAATCTTATGAATTCCAGACGATAAAAGTTTCAACAAGATGCTGCAATTAGATGCAAGTAATTTGAGTTTTCTTTCAGTTTAAATGTTCAGGACAAAGAGAGTAATTTGAGAAGGATTTAGCTTACAATGATGACAGTTTTCACTTGCATGCCATTTTTCTCTTGAAACTCTCCAAGGATATCTGTGTGCTTGTAGGCACATTACTCTAACTGTATGTGGCAACCTGTGCATTTTGGCTTTGAAAAAAGGTTTAGGGGCTTTACAGGCTTCTTGGGAATTTGCAGGTGCAAAATGGTGCCTAATGCCTGTTTTGCATTGGCTGTACCAGGATATATGATGATTTGGAGCTCAATAAGTAGATTATCTAGTAAAATGAGTACAAAAAATCTGCATGACCTTCCACTAATCAACATCTAAAGAAATGTTGCCTCTCACCTATTTACTCTATTATATCACAGTGTTTTAGGTCTAGGCTTGTTTTTCTTTTTTTCCAAGAACTGCCATTTTCAGAAATGGTCAAAGCAATCCAGATGTTTTACTTACTAAAGGAGGACATCTCAGATTCATAGCTGAGCAGTAAATACATATTTTCATACAACAGTATATTTTAATCAGAACATGGTCTGTTGTCTTTGTATTGCCTGTCTAAAACAACCATAGATTCTTAACATTATGAAAAAAGTGCATCTTAGGGTCAAAACAGGAGCTGCAGAAGTATCTGAATTTTCCCTGACAATAATAAATTACTAACAGTGGTGAAAATCCATTAGATTTTTTCAGTTCCCATATATTACAGGAAAGTAATGCTGTGGTGGTTTGGCCCTGGCTAGGGGCCAGATGCTCACCAAAGCTGCTCTATCACTGTGGTTCTTAGGTGGACAGGGGAGAGGGAGGTATAACCAAAGGCCAGTGATTCAAGATAGAAGCAATTTAACAGGATGAAAAGCAAAAGCCAAGGCCATGCATGGAAGCAAGAGCAAACAAAGATATTGTCCTCTACTTATCAGCAGGCGATGCTCGCTTACTCTCTGAGAAGTAGGGTTTCAGTATGTGTAGCAGTTGCTCCAGAGGGCAGACACCATCAATGAATGTCCCCACACTTCCTTCTTTCACTTAACTTTTGTATCTGAGCTGATGTCTTATGGCATGGAATACCCCTTTGGTCAGTTTGGGTCAGCTGGCCCAGCTGTGTGCCCTCCCAAGATCTTACCCGTTTCTCAGCCTACTCTTGGATGGGGAAATGTTGGAAAATTGCACACCTATGACACTGCAAAATGTAGCACTATGAACAGTGCTTTGGGAAGAACTAACTCCAGCTCAACCAAACCAAATACAAGTGCTCTTCTGGACAACATACATCTGAAGATGTTATTCAAAGAAAAATCTGTTCTGTTTTTCCAGTGACAGTTTGGGTACAGATCTTGTGATGTACCACTCAAACTTACAAATACAAACTACTGCCCTTAAAGAACTTAGCTGCATGCCAGAAGTATTACAGTGCCATGCTTGCACTAACTGGTGTGCTCTGTACAAACCTTTCCTAGCATCTTTGTAATATCTTTGCTTTCTCTTTTCTGTTTTCATTTCAGTACAGGGATAATTTGAATAACTTTGAAAGTGATAACTCAGTTGTGAGTTGCACTCATTCTTAGCTGTTTTCCTTTCTCCTGTCAGCAAGACCAGTAAGGCATAATACATAATACCATGTTCTTTGCAATCTTACCTGCATAGTAAAAGAAGAATTGTATGGTTAATATCTATCTTGAATTTAACAAGAACTTTTTTGTCATTTATTTTTGCAGTTTTGTCTTCTGGGTATTATTTCATGCTATCTGATATTTATAAATGGTATCTCTCACATTCATTGACTTGCAGAAATTAGTTGTTTTCTGCACTTTTCCTCAGCAGTGCTTTCCTCTAGTCCTTTAAAACATCTAAGTAATGTATTTGAAGAAACATAACTAAATTTGCTGAAAATATGACTAAAACACGAAGAGCCAAAAGTCTGTTAACAGTAGGTCATTCTTTGGATAAAGATGAACATTGTTACAGAGCAAAGAATGTGTTACTTATTTGCTTCAAAAAGTGTTCTTGCCTGACTGAGGTATTCCACCTAAGAGGTAATCAACTGTGCTATGTCACAGGTTAACTGTGCTGAGTTCTTGTGATGCCAATTCATTATGGCTAATAAAGTTGTGATTTAAAAATAAGTTGGTATTTTATACTTCTCTACCATTGCAGCTTGGTTTGTCTTAGCAATGGCACAACTTGTGATTTGATCCTTGTGCTGCAGACTTGATACGTCGCATTTTAGACTCATATTCTGCAACAAGTGTGTTGTGTAGACTGTGTATGAAAAGAATTAATTAAATGAGCTCTGTAAACTTGTGCTTGTCAACAATGTGACAAGGTTATGCTTGAAATATTTTGGTTGCATGAAAGACAGATTCAGGCTAGATTTTCAAGGTAGGGATTTTACCAAAAGATCTGAAATTCATAGGCTTGCCTTTCATTGCACCAGTTTGTTTACCATTTGATAAGGTAACTATCACTTCCACTATTAGCATTAAAAATGAAAATAAATGAAGATTTGGTTGAATAATCTAGAGCAGCTTTGGTTCATATATATCAAGGACCCTGTTAGAATTTCTGCATTTTACCTTTGCATATATTGGCTTCTGCACAGACCTGCTGAGATCCTGCATTTTCACAACACACCCTAATTCTCTGTTTTGGTTCTGTAATCTGTTCATCCATTTCTAATACTGTTTGGCAAGTTACTTTTTAGAGGCCACTGGAGTCTGGGGAAAATTGTTTTCAAAACATGATCTTTATGCAGTTCTGGCATGTTTCATGATTTTATGTCTAAATTTCAGTACCTTTTGTAATAACCAGGTATTTCAGATTAGTCAGGGGTATTTTCCATTTTACTGTAGAAAGAGCATGCCTCATCTCTGGGCTAGTGAAGGTATTGTGACTCATATTTTCTTCAGGCAAGATGTGTTCTCTGAGTACTTGCTTATGTATTGTGCTTTTTCATGTCTCCTTATTTGAAGAGATGGGTTATTCAGGTGGTGATATGTAATAGGTTGGCATTATGGCCTTTGTTTTCTTTATTAGAGGCCTGTGAGGAGAACCTTTTCTTTGAGGCTTCCAGATTCTACTTTCCTCAAGGGCAACTATTTATGTAAAAGTATCCATGAGCTGCTTTGATGGAGAGGACTGAACATTAGTTATTAATACATATTGGTGTGGAAATCTTCATTTTAGTCGTAATGTAAAGACACTAACCACATGTCCTGGATACACAGGAGATTGGTGCAGACATCTAGATTATTGATTATTTTTTTCTTGCAAGACTCATGTTTGTTCATAATTTTTAGAGGAAACAGGCAGCTGAAGGTGGTGTTTTGGATGAACATAAAGTGTATGGTTTCAATAATGCAGTGAGGCTAGAAGTCAGTATTGGCTTTGTTCTGGTAGGTACTTAAGTCTGGCTGTCGTGGGATGGCACTGTGCAGAATGGTGTCCATGGAGACAAGGATGGTGATGTTCAAAGGTGGATTATGTTGTTTAGTTTGAAAAGTAAGTACATCTTTCTTCATATCTCACTTTTACAGTGCATAGCTTGGAGGAAATTCTTCATGGTGGAATGCATTAGTTTTTATAGCCTCTTTCATTTGGAGTCCACAAAGGGGTTTAAAGAAAATTAATCTTTCTTCTTGACACTCACCTGCATTTTTTGTTATGTAGAAGATAGCTTTGCTGTTCCCTTATAAAAAAAAAAAAGACAACTTATTACTTCCTTACAAATGCAGTGTCACAGTAAACTTTACCTTACAGACCTGAGACTGCACTGTCAAGGGGTGATCACTCATTTTCCAAAGCTAGACGCTTCTGTTACTGCTACTACTTCTGCCCTGCTGCATTTGCTGTACTGCTCATGCTACTGCTGAGTGAGCTAGGTGACAACTCACTGACCCATCAGAGAAATACTGTGACAAAAACACAGGAAAGTAATTTCCAGCAAATTTCACTACTGTCATGGCCATATGCAGTGGGGCTTTTACAAGGTAAGGGACAGAAGGAAGGGATAGGAGTAGATTGGCCTGTTGGGAGCCTGTGTATAGATTGACTTGCACTTGTGAAATTGTAGGGTTGGTGTGCACTATTTCTAGCCATTGAGCAATATATGTTGTATTAAATTTTGTATTAACAAATATTTTATATAAATCCAAGTTGAATAAATTCTTGTATCTCAAGTTGCCTTGATATCCCCCAGGTTTTCTTTTAGTTCTACCCTAACTGCCTTTGAAAGAATTTTGCAATGAAGTTATTGTTACAGATTAATTGTTTGCATATTGTCTTTCAAGCAATCATTTTAAAGAAACAAATAGTCTGCATACAACAGAAACTGAAAGCATGACCAGAAATGATGCAACACTTCTCATGTATGCCCAAAGAACTTCATTGCTGAAAACACCTATTTCAGGCAAAACTGCATTTTCTGCTTTATTTACAGAAGCAGAACTTGGAGGAGGATTATTATGTGCTCAGCAGCAAATGGGAAACTATTTGAAATACACTGTCAAAAAGAGAAATGTGTACCAGATACTGAAGGAAAGACCTAGTGGACTCCCAAATTAAACAATTTTATTAATGTGACTGTGCACCAGAGCCACAAAACCAATAAGTGGTTATGTTTCTCACATGGTAATTAGTAATAAAAGAATGAGAGATCACAGCTGCCAGTACTTAATTTCTAATCTTGATGACTGTTTTTTACTAAGACTTAAGTAGCAAAAGTATATTAGTACACATATGCATTATTTGGGCATTTTGACAGTGGTGGAATAACTGAAAATCACAAGCCATGTCTGTATTTCAGTTCTGTAACCACTAATGAAATACATGATGGCAAAAAAAGACTGAGAAATTGGGAAGTAAGCCTCATGAGGGCAATCATCTGGAGTTATCTGTATGATTTGCTGGTGTAATCCTCTAAACCAAAACATTCATTAATCCCAAGTGATACTGTTTATAGCTAACAACAAGGTGTTATAATGGTGATTTGAGAACTGGGGATTTTGGTGGAGGAGATGTTACTGTGGATGAGCATGCTCGGGAGCTCACAGTACTGAGGTAAAGAAGCTAGTGTCATCTGTAGAAGTAGAAACTGGAAATAAAGAGGAGTTTTTAAATCTCTGTAAGATGGCATTGGTAGACTACTGTATACAGTTTTTATATCACCTTTTTTTTTTTTTTCCTTTTAAGAGGCATAAAGGTAGGCATGAGAGAACTACTGACTATTTACACGGTCTAGTAATGTTAGGATGAGGGGGAATGGGTTTAAGCTGGAAGAGGGGAGATTCCGACTGGATGTTAGGAGGAAGTTCTTTACAGTGAGGGTGGTAAGACACTGGAACAGGTTGCCCAGGGAGGTTGTGGATGCTTCCTCCCTGGAGGCGTTTAAAGCCAGGCTGGATGGGGCCTTGAGCGGCCTGCTGTAGTGGGAGGTGTCCCTGCCTATGGCAGGGGGTTGGAGCTGGATGATCCTTGTGGTCCCTTCCGACCTAAACCATTCTATGATTCTGTGATTCTGTGATTCTACCAGTAGTTAAGAAAATGCCTATGATGAGAGCCGTAGAAAGCCTTATGTGTATTATTTTTTTTGAAAAGGTGATTTAGAAATGACTCACTGTGCACAAGAAAGTAGAACATTGTAAAAGCCTAGCTAGGATGAGATGATCGACTGGAAGCTAAGTGAGGTAAATGTTAAATGGCGCTTACTGTACCATGAAACAACTTACTAAGTGGAGTGGTATCTCTGTATGCTTCATATCTTCAAATTATGATCAGATACTTTCTTTGGAAAATCTTGTCTAGCAAAATGTGAATTACTCTGATCAATATAAAAGTCATTGGAAATTAGAAGCAAAAGGAAAGACTAGAGAAAATGTGAGCCTGCTGCTGAATCAGATGGATGCCCTGGTGATGGATGACACAGGAAAAACAGAGTTACTGAATGCCTTTTTAGTTAAGACTAACCCCCAGGAATGACCCCACCTGGAGTATGGTCTCCAACTCTATAACCCCAAAACACAGGAAGGACAGTAGTGTGTGGATCTGTTTCTGTGGGTGGGGTGAATTTATATTTCCAATTCACTTCTATTTCTTGACAACAGTGAATGATGATAAATTTCAGCTACACAATAGATTCAATAGTAGTGACTAAGAGCTTCGTGGAAGTATTTTGTTACATTGTATATAATGTCTTCCATTATATATTATATTAAAATTTGCCTTCCTTCCTGCCCCCCTTTTTTCTTGTTGTTAGATTTCTTTGGCTTTGCTACTGAGTGTGCCACCCTAGAACAGTGCAGTTTATATATAGATTTTGATCCAGCTCTTTACTCATCACTGAAGATGATACCAGCTCATACCAGCTTGCACAAAAAAAGTGCAAGTGATGGAAAGGGCACCTTTTGTAACTCAGGTTACTCCTGTGTCTTTTTGATTTTGTCAGAAAAGAAATTTGTTAATTTTTGTTAAATGTTAATTATCATTGTTAAGAAAAAGTTATTAAAAAAATCCACAAGGGATAATTTTATTGTAAAAAAACCTTGGGCACTTAAAATTCCTCTTATTCCTGTTTGTTTCTAGATCTGGCCTAAACAGTCACTCTATCCATATTAAAATGTGTGAGCATCTGATAGTCATTCCAGAATACTGAGTTTCAGAAATGGTCTAGTAATTGAAGTATGACAGAAAAGATACTCTTAAGAAATATTCTTTCTCCTGTCCATTATTTTTATCATTACAAATAATGTTCTGAGCTGTCATAAAAAGAAAAAAAGATAATGTAATGAATTGTGACATTGTTAAAAAAAATAGAGACAAGATACTGGAAAACGCTTAGGATTTCTGTTTTCTTTCAGATTCATTCAGAATTTGAAAAATAGTGTTAACATTTGCCTTCCTCACCCACTTTAGAAGAACGCTTCTCCTTCAAGCAGCTATTCGTTTAGGCAGTACTATTGGCAAAGACTAGAGGCAGCAAAGTTGATGTGTGTTGCTATTCTTTTCCCACTTCCAAAAGTAATGTTAAATTATATGGTGCTTCCAAAATTAATTAAATTTTTCTTAGCTACATAGGAGTTGATCTTGTATTATGCCATACCTTCTGGTTGGACTGGATGATCTTGGAGATCTGTTCCAACCTGATTGATTCTATTCTATTCTATTCTGTTCTATTCTATTCTATTCTATTCTTCTGATGCTCTTATTAGAGCATAGACACTTGCTTGCATGCTTAAGCTTAGCAAAACTAATTTTAAAACATATTTTCCTCCAGAGCTTTTGAGTGAAATCATGCTCTTGCTTAAATGCATTGCTAGAATACAGCTATGCATTTCCTCAACTTCTTTTTTCAAATACCTGTTGTTGTTTTCCAACAAAAAATTGTCTTCAAGGTCATCTCCTTTTATGACATATTCTATTGACTGAGTGAGTTTCCTTGCAGTCAGTTGAGAGATTTCTGACTCCTTTTTGTATCCAGATGGGGCTTAATTATTTAAACATAAAACCATATGCTGAGATTTAGGAAGGACTCCCTTCAGAACTTAATATTATCATTATGTGCAAATTTAAAAGTATCAATGGTCAACTGAGATCCTCGTTGCCTTGTGAGAGGTACAGGAATCAGTAGACCAGATGTAATAATTAGGAGAAGAGTTCAGCTGTTTGTACTTGATATTGTTGGCTACCTCATGGCCACTGAAAAAACAAAGCTGACTAGGATTGCATAGTCATATTAAAATTCTAGTTGGCTTGAAAATGCAGTGCAGTTCTCATTGATGTCAAACACTTGGGTGAGAAAATTGCATAGGCATTGGCAAACTGCTTCAACAATTAAGCAGAGGAAACAGATTCAGACAATTTAATAGAGGAAATGGAACATGGTCAAAGAAAAAACTTTGCACCCTAATGACAAAGAAAGGAAAATGTACCCTCCACCCTGAATAGTTTTGGTAGGGATCTCTAATTACTTTAACTCCTATTAAAAATTAGGAGGAAAAGGTATTTAGTCATTGTAATATACAATGGTGAGAAAAAAATTGCTGGAAAGATAAATATTTGATGATGTATGGATGGTTTAGTGGTAATTAATGTACTGTCAGTTAAAATATGTGGAGTTTTCTTTCATCTTCTTAGGAAACCAGTTGCAAGGATTTTCCCTGGAAAGAAAAATATGGGTCTTTCTGCACACTTAGGAAATCCTAGTGATATGACCGAGTTTTAGCTATATCCTACTTGTATGCAGGACATGTGAGTGGCTGCAGTTCGAGTCAGTTACTGTTGTGATGATTAGGTATGGGTTGACATATCAACCATCCTCTTAAGATTTCTGTAACCTGTTTTGCCTGTAGCACATGTGTGACCTATGAATGGATGTGGTTGTTTCTAATTATGTTTAGTAAAACTCTTATGGAACATTTAGTCTTACACTGCGCTGGTTTTGGATTGAAAAGAAAAGCATGACTATAAGGAGACTTTTGACTTGGAGCCCCCAAGTCAGAGTGGCACTGGGGAATACAGTTGTTCATTTCTTGCACTTCTGTGTGACATCTACAGGATTGTCATATTGAGCAGCGAATGAATGAAGTTCCTGGGCAAGAGTGTGGTTGAAGCGTGGTCAGGTTTATTTTTGACTGGATGAGAGTCTACCATGACTCCAGAAGTGTGTGTTGTGTGTCTTTAATGCACTTTTCTATACTGATTTGTACAGACTTTTTTTTCCCCCCATGAATCTTCAGGCTAAAAATGTGCATGTGTGCCTAAGACAACAGCTGGCTATGATAACAGGAGGATGTTATAAGTGGATGACTTGCCCAGTACATAGTGATTTTAACATACAATCAGAATTACTTTCTTTTCAAAAGAAGGCTTCTCAGGTTGCCAAGATTGCTTTTCTTTTGTGGCCTCTCTTTAAACTACACTGCTTAGCTTCAGGATATGTGCTTAGCAGCGGTAGACATACCTGTGAAATGATAGTACTTGCTATCCTTTCTTTGTATCTAAACAGATTTTCCTTCTTTCTACAGTCATTTTTCTGCTTTGTATTTTGAACTTTATGATTTCTTTCCTGTTGTCTAACTGTAAAACTAAATTAACTCTGACAGTCAGAAGTGACTTGCTTAAAACTTTGCTACCAGCCATTTAGCAAACTTGTTTGCAAGCACTTGCAAGCTTGAGCTAAGGCCTTGCAAGTGTGGACTCAGTTCTTAGACATCTTTTGCATGAGTTTTGACAGTAAAGTAACAGGTTGCTCAGGAAAAAAATACCTGATCACTTCTCTGCTGGCTCAGAACTCCATAACAATTATTGAAGGTATTAGTGACTCTCACACTGTGGTTCACCGAATGTTTGTTAGTGGCCTCTTGGAAGCCTAATATTGATGGGTTGTTATAGTCTTAATGCTAATTCAGAGTAAAGGAAACTATTTTGTGTTTTTTTTTTTATTGCTTGTCTTACATGCATTTCATCTACAGATACCATGACAGTAGAGGAAAGGGCAGGGAGTAGTAGAAGAACACAAAAAAGTCCATTGTAAATGGTAAATGGTAGGAAGAGGTTTGAGAATACATTTCAGAGTAAAGAAGACAGGTGGCTGACCAAAGAGCTGTAACTGGTCTTAAGAACAGGAAAAGTCAATAACTGAGCGTACTACTGATTCTAGAGGGATTTTCTATAGCCAGCTTCCAAATTGGTGGTATCTAGGAAGCTTTTCTACTCTAGGTTATCTGATTTTTCCCAGGGATATTTGTAAAGTATTCCTTCAAGACAGGTGGCCTCCAGTCCCTCATTGGATACATTAAGAGATCTTTCAAAATAAGCCTGTCCAGTATTTTGCAAAGTGACTATGGCAAAAAAACAAGTTTGGAGTTTATTGGAATGAAGCCTGATTTCATAAACTCTCAATATAGGTATTTTGGCATGGCTCAATTGGTTATTAATTGTTGTCTTTGTTGATGATGCAGGTAATTTATTTTCATTGACATTTTTGTTCCAAGAGAATTATCAAAAATATCAATGATTAATCAAAGACATCTGTTCTAGCAGAAAAAAATGTGTAATCATGCACATGCATACTTATGTGCAGGTAGACGGAAGGTGCTGGGGAGAGATTCTATCCTCAAGCAATGGGCTCAACCTATGGAAGCACATGAATATCTGGAAAACAAGCTTTGTGTACAAGTAGAACTTGTAGAGGGCCCACTGTACTTTTTGTTGTTTCTTTTCATCCTGCTCTAAAGCAGTAGATATATTGTTTCCTGCCTTTTCTGCCAGAGCCCAGCATAAAGTCTCCGGCTACAAAGTGTGAGAGATTTAAAAGAGAATGACTTTTGAATGAGGAGGCTGCTTTAAATTATTCAGAGATACTCCCTCTTCCTCTGTTCCTTTTCTTGATGTTTTGGATCAGCAGCACATTTCTAGCTGTAAATGTCTTTGGAAAACATGTTTTAAAGGAATAACTTCAGTGTGTAAGAGACTTTGAAACGAAAGCATAAAAAAGTAATTTTTGCTTCATTAAATGTAGTATAATAGATAACTGTCTCTGTCTCATTTGGAAACACAAAGAATCATTAAATATACAAGTTCTGCATGATCTCCTGAAATCTTTTTTTTAAGGAAAAAATCCTTTTTGAGGAACAAAGATGTGAGTGAGACTTGCCACAGTTAGTAGTTTAACTTTAAACTTTTGGCATCAGGGTCCATTTGCTGATCCTTTTGTCACTGGAAAAATATGCTTTTCTAAGAGCTCTCTAGAAAGGGAATACTCCCTGTGGGTACTCAGGCATTTTGAAGAAAATAATAACTGAGTTAAATCTTCACCCAAAACTTGAACTGGACCCAAACTTAACATTTCTTGAGGCTTGACAAGTTTGGAATGTTTCCTTCCTCTTCACCCTCATTACTTCTCATTTTCATGCTCCTCTGCGTTTCCAGGCTTTGGCCAAGATGTGAGCTATGTGTTGCTGGAATTCAGTACCAAAAAGAGGTAATATTTCTGTGGTATATTTTGGCCTGCTTTTCAGTTCCCACAGAACTTAAGGGAGGACTTACCCTTGTCAGAATGTTGCACAACATTTTTGCAAAAATCAAACTATTTGGGTAGTATTTCAGTAATAATAGCAATTGTTTATAATTTAAGAAAATAGTACACAACAATTTCCCCTCCTTTCCTGTGCCAATTGTAATGCTGTTAATGTAATTAACTAGTAACATTATTATGTGTATTTAGAAGTTGTGTAAATAACTGCAGTGGACTCTAGCAAGAAATGAAGATTTAAAACCAACTCCCATATTGAAAAGGAAAAAAAAAGTTACACTCCCAAAGCTTTTACATTTGATTGTTCCTAATAACTAGCCTGAGCTGAAAGTTAAGGATTCTGCATACTTGACTGAGACATCTGAAGTACTGTTTTTGTAGCCTTAAATGAACTAAGAATCTGGTAACACACTCTCCACTTGCCTCTTACACTTTTTCCCAGTATGTGCTCTGCCCAGCTCTGAATGCAATAAAATCTTCAACATGTCAGATACTGAGTGTAAACCTAAATAGCTCTGGCTTGCAGATATCACACCATTGAACTAAGCTTTTGAGAACGTCACCCTATAAAACTTGTCCTGATATCTGAAGGTTTTTGCTTCTGAGATTCAGTAATATGAGTTATTACTACTAAGGACTTACGCAGTGATTGCTGTTTTAATGAAAGGGGGGGGGGGGGAGACTTATTTCTTTCTCAAATTTAAATAATTTTGGGAACATGACTTCCTTAGGGACCAGCAATCCTCGCAGCCAGAAGGTACATTTACTTTCTGACAGCCTGTCTGACTCCTCATGACAGCAGCTACCCTGAAATTGCTGTGGGCTTTTGAAAGAACGGGTTTTGTTTTATTTGTTTTAAAACATTGTTTCAAAGAGCTAACTCATATATTTCCCTTCTCATTAGAAATAGTTGCCAACATTTTTGTTGCTTATCTGTAGTATGTCTCCAGAAATTATTTTTCATTAGGAAAGGAAATATACTTTTTGGAAATAATAATAAATATGGAAATTAGAGGTGAAAAATAGCGTCCTGGGTTACTTAGTTTGATTCTGTGGCATTGCATTTTTGTGGAGAGCAGGTGAGGGTTTGAAAATGGGCAACGAGTCCTTGATGCTAGCTAATGACACCTGACTAATGGATTTTACATACTGAGGCTCTATTACCTTCTCTGATGAAGTTTGCTTGGGCTTTCCCATGCAGGAACTTTGTGTCTCTGCACTGTTAGGAGCAGTACTTACACAAAGTCTGCCAAAAGAAAGATATGGATGTGTTCCCATTTAGCTCATTTTCTTCTTCTGATGTTTTGCTGTGGTTGGGATAGAGCCTCTAAGAAAATGTTCATTTACAGCCTTATTTGATTTGGTATAGATGCAGAATGGCAGCCTGTAATGTCCAACAGTCAAATGTCCTTCTTGTGACCTAACATGCACATTGAATTTATTGCAAAAAGTGACATGGAAGTGCAGTCCCCAGAGCACTGCCTGATCCTCATGGCTAGAGACGTTGAACTCTGTTATGTAAAAGACAGATAATTTAGAATTTACCTTAAGTGGATCTGTCTTCTCTACAAGCACTTCCTCATCCAGCTAGCTGTTTTCTCAGATTAATTAATTGTAGCTTTTCCTAGTTGTGCACATAGCCAGAGCTCCATGAGAGTAAACGTTTTTAATTCAATTGAGCTGACAATTTTGCCTGCAGTGTCAAAATCACATTTCCCAGACCATTGTCATTAACTATTTTTCTTAACTTTCCTCTAATCTCTAAACAATTAGACATCTCCTCTTTAACTGATGTTCTACACATTAGAATCAGAATCACAGAATCAGCCAGGTTAGAAGAGACCTCCAAGATCATCCAGTCCAACCTACTACCCAGCCCTATCCAATCAACTAGACCATGGCACTAAGTGCCCCATCCAGTCTTTTCTTGAACACCTCCAGAGATGGTGACTCCACCACCTCCCTGGGCAGCCCATACCAATGGCAAATCTCTCTCTGAAGAACTTCCTCCTAATATCAGGCCTATACCTCCCCTGAGACTGTGTCCCCTTGGTCTGTTGCTGGTTGCCTGGGAAAAGAGACCAACCTCCACCTGGCTACAGCCTCCCTTCAGGTAGTTGTAGACAGCAATAAGATCACCCCTGAGCTGCTTCTCCAGGCTAAACAACCCCAGCTCCTTCAGCTTCTCCTCACAGGGTTTGTGATCCAGGCCTCTCACCAGCTCTTGTGTGTAGAGGGGCAACTCACGCAACCCAATGATAGCCCATCTAATTATGTGCCCTACATTCCTTTTACCATGAGCTGAGAGCAGTGGACAGTCTGAAAAGGTGCAGGAAAGAATCTTTACATTGGCTGTACAGAAGGCAGGTAGTCTTTTTTGCTAAAGCAGGTGCCTAATCATTGACATGCAGTAGCTCTGATTGTCATCACTCTGATTTATGATAAGATGCATCTGTCATTTACATTTAACAAACTGTTCTTGCTTTCACTGAATTGTCTCAAAGCCCTTAAATGAAACCCCAAAACTTTTGGGAATTTGGTTGGTTTGACCAACCCCTTGTCCTGATCTAGTTTTAAATGAAAAATTATGTGGACTTGGCTGGTTTACGAACAGGTGACAAAAGGAGATTTTTATTGTTTACTTTTGGAGTGTGTTGTAGGCTTTGGCATGTTGATTTAGTACCCTCTGGCTACTTGGATCTTTACTACATGAAGGCTCAGTGTTCTTGGGCCAACTGCTATCCTGTGGGAAGTGCTCTGAAAGGGGGAAGTGGCACAGAGCTGGAGGAGAATTCCTGTGTGTCTCGTGCATAAAAAACAGACACAATACTTGCTTTATGTTGAAATATTTCAAAACTGGAAACCAAAATTATTATATTGCCAGCTATAAAATGTAATAGGGAATTAAAGTTGTATAATACGCTTTATTTTTAACAATTCACAGATGCAATTGCTGTGGGTGACTCTAATGACTGTTACCCACTGTGCAATTCACTGAAGCAGGGTCCGTGGAACATGTGCTCACTGTGTCTATGAACTAGACTGTATATATATTCTATATCATTTAATAAATGATAATAAAGTATTTATAAATAGAAGCACAATAAAAAAATGTTACCATATGCTCAAAGTAATGATCAGGCATTTATCCTCACTCACGAGAAACTGTTTTGTATCCAAGCTTGTTGTACCATATGGACATGGGTGAGAAAAGAAAACAATTAGGAGTTTCATGGGAGTCTAGAATTTTCACTTCAGTGTGGACAGGAAGAAAGGAAAAAATAATCATGTAATCAAACTTCTTAAAAATCTTTCTCAAACTGAAAAGTCTCATTGCATTTATTACAATGCAAAATTTTCACCTGTTACATTGATACCTTGCCAGTCATGTATCTCAGGTGCAGTTACTGGCAAATAAGTATACTTTATCAGATGCTTTTAAAAATTATTTGGATACAAGGCTTTTGTTTTCTTTGAGGCTGCAGTATTTAGTAAGAGAGAATTTGCAATTTATTTCCTTCTAATTTTATCATTTAAGTTTAATATCCAAACTCTCAGCCAATGTAGAAATTGGCAGAATGCCACTGAAGTCAGAAGAGCTCTGCCAATTCACACCATCTGAGGTGTCACCATTTATTTCACTTTTTTGCTAATGATGTTGTATAAAAGTCATGTCTGAATGCAGATAAATTATTTGTAATATAATCCCAAAGGCTGGTGCAGAAAATATTTCTTCTGTATCACACAAAGTCTTGTATTGCTCAAGTTAAGCTGAAAATGAAAAAACATGAAATGGAAAACCCTGGAAGTAGAATTATTCTGTTTCATTATCCGAGTGCTTAGCACTTTGCCTGAATGATAATGTTTTTCTTACTATATAAGGCATAGTTTCTGCATGATTTCAGTTGTCTTTTTCTTCTTAAGAGAGAAATTAATATTTGGATAAGTTAGTGAAGTGATAAGGGGAACAAAAGAGGTATTTTTTTTCCTCTTCAGAGATAATGAGGGAAAGCAAGTGCCCAGAACCAAGTGCCTCTGTCAAGCAGTCAGTCTTTTAGGGTCCCAGGAAATAAGAAAAGAAAATCAAACAAAACAACTCAATGAAACAGAACCAAACCCCACACTTTGCCTGTCTAAAATAATAGAAAAAACTTAAATTCCAGGCAGTATTATAGTGCTCCCAAATTTCCAGTCTGAAAGAGATGTGAAGCTTTATATTTCAACAATTCAAATATATGATTTTGGAAAGTGTATGGAAGTAGCATGGACCAAATTTCATTTGGTATTTATGAAAAAAAAACATCCTTTTTACAAAAATAAATTAATGAAAGGTCTTGGGAATTACCCCATGCCTGTCTTTTGTCTCACTGATAAAGGCTCAAGCAAGATCTGTAAATTGCTCTGCTAGGAATCCAGAAAATACTTAATGGTATTAGCATTGGTCCCACAGAACATAATCATAAGGCTGTTAATTCTTTTCTTTACAATAAATAAGTTTGTAGAGCAGGAACATATTTACAGATTAATTTGAAGTTTAAATTTAACCAAACCTTACAGCAACCAGGGATTTCCTTATGGATTCAACAGATACTATGTTAGACACTTCTAATGGTAAATTGCTGTGAATATATGTATTTTTATACATGCAGGCATGCATTCTTCATGCTTTGCCATGTGTTGACACATCATATATTTTTCTCTGCACTGAATAGTGCAGCTACCTTGCATTTCCCCTCACACTTGCCTGTAAATTCCATGCTTTCTCCACATGTATTTTTATTCTAGCAAGACAAGAAATATCCTTACCTTTATGCATCAACATTTTGCCTTCACAAAAAAGTTTTAGGTACTCTTAACTATCTTGAGTTAATTAGCAAGAGATAGAAAAGCAGTCAAGACAAAGCAGTCTGTGGTTTTCTTATTAGTTTACTGGTCAAATCAATATTAGTGTTTCATGGTTATGCGACAGTCTAAATTGTATCCAGCAATCTGATAGTTAACTGTATGGTCACTTCATGGTACCATAGCTAGTAATAGCATATTTCTTGTAATTTCTGAGCTAGAGAATTTTAATGTAATTGAAGTATACTTGGACTATGATACAAACTCGTGATGTATTCACAGACATGACTTAGTTGTTTTAACTGAAGGGACATGCTTGTCATAAAGAAATTTCCCGGTGAATTTCTGTCTCTGCAGCCTGTGTTCTAAGCACAGCAGAAAGCCGAGGCTTCCAGCCTTAGCACGCAAAGTCTGAAAGTTCTGACAGCAGTCAATTCAGTCGAGGCTCTTGGAGCCGCACTGTGCATTGCTTTGGGTACAGGAACTGTGTTGCTATTGAAACTGGCATGTCCTACTGTCCAGGCTTCTAGCACCACAATATTGAATGTGGAGTCTCTGAGAGCTTCAGGTTAGCTCTGGTTCAAAGTTGTGGCACTTTCCTGTAGGCAGCACTCTTGTGACACAGCTCTGAGGACATTCAGTCCTTCGGGTATTAGAAAACAGCAAGTAGTGTGACTTGCCAGAGCTGCAGGAACCTGGGCCCTATCCAGAAACCAGGCAGGTGCTGGTGGATACTCTGCCAGTGCAATGATGAAAGTTTATTGAACCAGTGACATTTCTGAAAAACATTTCAACTTTGAGAGGTTGTTATTTTCAGTCAAGTCAGAAAGTTCCTCAACAGTTCTACATCTGAATGTGTTGTGAGTGTATTTAGGTTTCTCTTGGTATAGAATTCAAATCAAGGTTTTGTTAAATAATGCTGCTTGAAAGGAAAGAGGAGTTAAATATTTTTTTACTTTTGCTTCATTTACATAGTCCTGAATGTGCACATCTGCTGAAAGAATACCTGACACTGAATTTTCAGCTACTCTGACTGGATCAATTGCTGTCTTCACAGGAAGTTTTACTTAGTACATCTGAAGAAATCAAATTGCTGATTTCTTCTGATTGAAATAATCTAGTTTGTTTTTTAAATAATTATTGGTTTAGTGTCTTACTAAAAATAATAACATGTACCTAAGAAACACCAGGAACACTAGGGGTGTTTTTTTAACTCAAGAGGTATCAAGCCTATAACTGCTGATTACTCAGAAATACACAGAAGATAAATCCAAATAAGATTAAAGAAGACACAGAGGAAGTGAGAGAATAGAACTGCACAAGAATGTTGACTGAGTAATGAATAACATCAGCTTTGAATCACAATAAACATATTCTTAAACTTAGATCTAAAAGCTTAGTTTCTATAGTCTCTCTTCTGTGTGCTTTGCAAGCACATTCATTAGAGTAGCTCACTGTGAATGTGTGTGATCTGTAAATCACTCTCAAGCACCCTCTGTGCAAGTTTGTACTCTTTTATCTTAGTTGCTAAATGGAAGCGCTTCAAATTATTTGAACATTCATATATCAGTGTGGGTTTTTAAATGGGAATTGCTTTAAAATTCCTTTGTCTGATTTCAAGGTTTATCATTTTAGTCTTAACAGCAGTTTTCTAGTTTTTAGTCACCTTGTTAGTACTGCCTTGGGTACTTGGAGTTATCCAGATTCTGCTCAGTGGTCACTGTTTTAGCTTTCCAGTAGAGTTCATTCTTAATAGATCTCTTCAGAATAAGCTTTCCTCTTTAGACTTTGCTGATTTTCTGTTAGAGTACTCCTGAAACAATAATACTTTATTCCAACAGTATAATAGGTCATTGCAAAAAATAAGATTTTTCCTGTAAGTTCAACTGAACTTCTAGTGTGAATGCTTCTTTGTCTTCTAGTGTGAATGCTTTTTTGTCTGATACCAGTCAGTGGACCATGTCTATCTCTGTTTTATCAAGTGAACCTCCCATTTTAGCTTTATAATGGCCTTCTATTGTCTTCATACTCTGTTGCCATTTATGTTCAGGTACTGCAGTCATTTGGGATCTGAAAGCATGATGAGCTCAAAGTTGCCTTGATATATTGGTATGATAACTTCCTCTTGCCCACCCCTGTTGCATTTCCATCTGTTTCTGGAAAGCAGACATGCTATGAATCAACACTTTAACTAAAAGATCTATTGGGGAAGAAAAAAGGTAACCTGCATCTGTCCTTGTGGCTGCAGGAAGCTCTGTTGCTTCAGAGAAATATGTTGTGTAAGTAATTTCTGCCTTTTTCCATTTTAGTTTACTGTGACAAGATTAATTTTCATATAGTTTTATCCCATTGATGTTTCTTAGTTTTGAATTTGGTCTCACATCTTACTCTTTCTGGGCTCTATCTATGCATTTCATATTCTATGCTTTTATATAAAGTTTTTTTCTTCTGCACAAGGAATTCTTGGTGTTTTTTGATTCATTCCCTCAGCATATTGTCATTTGTAGGCGACCTAATGCTCATTACTCTTATGCCACCACAATTATATTTATTGTGAAAGGCAGAGTAGTGCACCTCTGTTCCAGTTTACTAATTTCCATGATGTTTGCTGGCTCTAAATCTTCAGCTAGCTGAACACCCCCAAAAAACAGAGCAAAGATTCAGAGTTTTTGCTTCATTTAAAGAATCTCTGATTAGATAAGACTTTAGTTTTTTAAAGAAATTCAGTCCGTCTATAGTTCTGATGTGAGCTTTGCCTTTTAAGACTAACACAAGCATGTTCTCTGAACACAGGGTGAGATATACATAGGAAATGGTAATGGATTTCTGTTGTACACTGTACCACAAAGGTTTGATTCAGGTTCTTTGAGATGAAGCCACATGCTTACTTCCTTGGATATTATGAAAGAGTTCACATATTTTATTAAATTTTACTTTGTATGTTTAGTTGAAAAGGAATGCTCACAGCATTACTTTATGCCTTCAGTTCTGCCTCTTTCAACAGTACTGTAGCATGTACACTCAAGTTATAAGGTGTACAGCTTCATGGTTAAAGTGCTACACAAGTCATCAAAGAAGTTGGAGTTCCCTTGGGAGAGCTCAGGACAGCCCTAAAAGAAAAAAAAACAACTACCTTACCTTCATCAGTTTCTTCATTGGTAACTGTTGTTAGTATAATCTGCCCCAAAGAGTTGCACTACTGTCAAGGCTTTCCTGCTCTTTATATTGAAGCTTATTTCATGTCTCTAAGCCGTGGTTTCTTCTCCTAACTTCTTGGTATCATACTTTCCGATAAACTATGTTTTAATGGAATGGTGGTAGATATCAAGCACTTAAATTTTCATTTATCCAGATTCACTTGTACAAAATCAGCTTGATGGCCATCCAGACTGTGTTAGGTTTTGTCCCTAAAAATAGCAGTTAAGATCCGCGATTTGAAATAATTCTTCATAGGGTAAGAAATCATGATAGATCAGCAAAATACCTACTGAACTCAGACAGAATTCATGGTATGGGTAGATCATACATAGCCTAGAATTCTTGAAAGTCTTAATTTGAAGAGACTTGTATATTAATTGAATTTGAAGTAGTGCAGCCTCAAGCAGTTTTAAGGTCTGCACAATAATACATTCTTCTTTCGGAAGCTGGTGTTTGTTTTTTGTGCAATTGAAGCAAAAAGAAGACTATATAATATTTAATCATTAATAATTTATTGAACTTGTTTGGTATGTTCTTATTTCTCTTAAGAGTATTTTAACTCTTGATGTGCCTCAAAATGTTTAATAGTTTCAGGGTATCTATTGCCAAGACCTATGGTATTCATTATATTCCACTGTAATAAGATGACTTTGTTCAGAAATGTCTTTTGGCACTGAAGAGGAAATGACACACTCTAGAAGTATACAAGACTACCTTGGTAATTAGGTAACTTCCTTTCTTTTCCTCTTCTCTCATAGCAAGTCTAGTCTAAGCAGAATTAGGAAAATAAGTTTGTCTTCCTGCTAACATTTCCAAAATATGTAGTGTCATGCCTCCACTGTGTTATCTGCTTGCTTCTAGGCTTTTAGAGCTTAGTATGCCAGAACATAACCAATGTTATCCACTTCAAGGATTAGTCACTAAGGGTAGTTTATTAACTAGGGTTAGTTTGGATTCTTTCAGATACTGTGTTTGCTCTGCTACCCACCATTTGCTGAGCTCGTTTTTGTAGTCTTCAATCACTTGAGCTTTTGCGTTGTGCAGGAACTGAGTAGACATTCATGCTCCTTTCCTATTGTATGTTCTCTTTTCTTGAGAGCAGCAGGAAGCATAAAAGAAAAAGCATGGTCTTAAAGAGGAATCTTACTGAATCTTACTTTATGTGTATCTGGAAGTACACAGAATGACAGAATCATAGAATCAAACAGGTTGGAAGAGACCTCCAAGCTTGTCCAGTCCAACCTAGCACCCAGCCCTGTCCAGTCAACCAGACCATGGCACTAAGTGCCGTATCCAGACTTTGCTTGAACACCTCCAAGGATGGCAACTCCACCACCTCCCTGGGCAGCCCATTCCAATGGCAAATCACTCTCTCTCTGAAGAAATTCCTCCTAATATCAACCCTATACCTCCCCTGGCACAACTTGAGATGCTGTCCCCTTGTTCTGTTGCTGGTTGCCTGGGAGAAGGGACTTACCCCCACTTGGCTACAGCCTCCCTTCATGTAGTTGTAGATAGTAGTGAGGTCACACCTGAGGCTTCTCTTCTCAACACTAAACAACCCCATCTCCTTCAGCCTCTCCTCATAGGGCTGTGTTCCAGTCCTCTCACCAGCTTTGTCACCCTTCTATGGACACATTCCAGTACCTCAACATCTCTCTTGAATTGAAGGGCCCAGAACTGGACACAGTACTCAAGGTGCGGCCTGACCAGTGCTGAGTACAGGGGAAGAATACCCTCCCCTGTCCTCCTGGCCACACTATTCCTGATCCAGGCCAGGATGCCATTGGCTCTCCTGGCCACCTGGGCACACTGCTGGCTCATGTTCAGCTACTATCTACTGCTACACCCAGGTCTTTTTCTGCCTGGCTGCTCTCCAGCCACTCTGTCCCCAGTCTGTAGCGCTGCTTGGGGTTGTTGTGGTCAAAGTGCAGAATCCTGAGCTTGGCTGTGTTAAATGTCCTCCCATTGGCCTCTGCCCACCCATCCAACCTGTGTAGGTCCCTCTGCAGGGCTCTCCTACCCTCCAACAGATCAACACCTGTTCCTGGCTTGGTGTCATCTGCAAACTTACTGATGATGAGCTCAGTCTCCTGGTCCAGATCATCAATAAAGACATTGAACAGGAATGGGCCCAGCACTGATCCCTGGGGAACACCACTAGTGACTGGCTGCCAACTGGATGTGGCACCATTCACCACCACTCTCTGGGCTTGGCCTTCCAGCCAGTTCTTGACCCATTTCAGAGTGAATCTGTCCAAGCCACGAGCTGCCAGCTTTGCCAGGAGCTTGCTGTGGCAGATGGTGTCAAAGGCTTTACTGAAGTCCAGGTAGACTACATCCACAGCCCTCACCATGTTCACCAGGCGGGTAACCTGATCATAAAAGGAGATCAGTTTGGTCAGGCAGGACCTGCCCTTCCTAAACCCTTGCTGGCTGGTCCTGATCCCTTGGCCATCCTGTAGGTGCTTTGTGATGGCACTCAAGATGACCTTTTCCATGACCTTGCCTGGCACTGAGGTCAGGCTGACAGGACTGTAATTTCCTGGTTCCTCCTTCTGGCCTTTCTTGTGGATGGGCATCACACTGGCCAGCTTGCAGTCTTCAGAGACCTCTCCAGTGATCCAGGATTGTTGATAAATGATGGAGAGTGGCTAGGCCAGCTCATCAGCCAGATCTCTCAGCACCCTAGGGTGGATCCCATCAGGTCCCATAGACTTGTGAGGATCCAAGTGGCTCAGCAGGTCCCTTACTGCTTCCTCCTGGATTACAGGGGAGCTACACTGGTTCCTGACTCCATCTGCCAGCTCAGGAGTCCAGTTGTCCTGGAGACAACCTGTCCCACTATGGAAGATTGAGGTAAAGAAGATGTTAAGCACCTCTGCCTTTTCCTCATCTTTTGTTACTATATTCCCCTCTGCATCTAATAAAGAGTAGAGGTTGTCCTTGCCCCTTCTTTTGACATTAATATACTTATAGAAACCTTTTCTATTCTCCTTAACAGCAGTGGCCAGCCTACGTTCTAAATGGGCTTTTCCCTCTATTTTTTTTTCCTACAAGACCTAGCAACATCCTTGACCTCTTCCTCGGATACCTCCCCTTTTTTTCAAAGGTGATACACCCTCTTTTTTTTTTTTTCTTAATTCCTTCAGCAGCTCCTTGCCCATCCAGTCTGGCTGTCTCCCTCATCAGCTCATCCTCCAGCACACTGGGACAGCCTGCTCCTGCACCTTCAAGTGTTCTTTCTTGAAGTAGATCTAACCTTCCTGGACCCCTTTGTTTTTAAGGGCTGTTTCCCAAGGAACATTCCAAGTTAGTTCCTTAAATAAGCCAAAGTCTGCCCTTTGGAAGTCCAGTGTGGAGGTTTTGTTGATGCCCCTCCTGGTTTCACCATATATTGAAAATACTATGATTTTATGGTCACTGGACCTCAAGCAGTCTCCAACCATCACATCTCCCACCAGTCCCTCTCTATTTGTGATCAGCAGGTCAAGCAGGGCTGCACCTCTGGTTTGCTCACATAACAGCTGAGATAAGAAGTTGTCCTCCATGCACTCTAGGAACCTTCTAGATTGCCTCTTCTCTGCAGTGTTAAAGTCCCAGCAGATGTCTGGCGGGTTAAAGTCATCCACAAGAACAAGGGCAGATGATCTTGAGGCAGCCTCCAGCTGCTTAAAGAATAATAAATCAACCTCTTCTTCCTGGTTGGGTGGTCTATAACAGACTCCTACCAGGATGTCAGCTTTGTTGACCTTCCCCCTAATTCTTACCCATAAGGACTCAACCTGATCATCCTTAATCTCTACTTCCATGAGGTCCAGAGCAACCCTTCTCCCTCTCCTATCTCTCATGAAGAGTCTGTAGCCATTGATTACAGCACTCCAATTGTGTGAGTCATCCCACTGCGTTTCTGTGATGGCAACGTCTGGATTTACAGTACAAGTCATAGTGAAGACTGAAAGAACTTGAGGGTTTTTTTGGTGGAATTTTTTTGTTTGCTTGGTTTTGGCTTTGTGATTTTTTTGTTTGGTTGGGTTCTGTTTTGCGTGCTCGTTTGTTTTTTTCTCTTAGTTAATGGCTGACACAGTAAAAAATTACGAATAGTGGCAGTTAATTTCAATTCATCCAAGAAATGGACTACTAGTATCTTGAAGGAATTACATCTGCTCAAAAAACCCCCAAAAACTGATAGTAAAATATTCATTTTAGCTTGTTTGAAAATAAGTACATTTTCAAGCTGTTACCGATTCAGAAAATGGAGGCAAATCTGTTATTGTGATGAATGGTTCTACTGACTACTTGCCTGAGAGTGGTAAATAACATTTTGTTTATGTGTAGGTAATGAGCTGTTGGAGCCAAGTTCTGAGACTTGCTGCGAGTGACAAATGTGCTGTAAATATGTCACAGGTTTTAGGATTTTGTTTGAAGTCTCAAAATATGCTTTAAGACCATGATAACAATGGCATTGTTATGGCAATGAATGTATAGCAATATGGAAAGATACAAGTCTGAAAGAAAGCCAAGTTACCATACCATTAATAATTATTATAATGAAAGCTGCGCAGAAACCAAGAATTAGTTTTTGTACAGGGATTTAAACCCTTTTCAGATTCATACATCTCAAAGCCTTAGGGTTTGGGTCTTAGGAATGGGCATGCAGACAATATTATGTTTGTGTTTGCTTTCTGAGAAACTAAATTGTGGACTTGTGGCCAAGACATGCCAAATTGCAGAAGAAACTTCACATTTCTTCAGTTGTGAGTGTCTAACAAGCTCCCTTAATTTGTCTTAGCACATTTATAGCATGGAACCAATCATAACTAGAGATACAACCATTTTAAATACATCTTATTTTCCTTAGGTATGTCTGTGTGGATGTCAAAAAGTTAATTCTGTGGGTGTTGATAGTTGTGAAGAGATTATTACTGTAATTCTGAAAATACTTCTGTATGCTGGATGTATTTTCCTGGCAACTGGAGCTGTCAGATCTGCTGGCAGATGTAGAAAGGGTCATTCCTAGCACAGAAATGATTTGGAATGTCTTGCAGAGATTTGGTCCTCTTTTTGAAATGGTGATTCCTTTATATCCTTCCTGACATATATTTGCAATATGCATTTCAGAGTGTTGCTTTTCTGGTATAGATTGCTTGTCAGTATTAGTTTTGTGTTGTGACAGCAGAGATTATACATTTGCTGACTGAGTTCTTTGGTTTCCAGTTTTGATATATTTATATATATATATAAGGTCATATTGTGTGTGTTGTCACTGGGAATCCTGTGCTTTATGTTCTTTTCATCATAACAAAACCTAATAATTAAGTTTAGTATTTCTTATTGCCTACCACTGTGGGTTTTGTCTGTAATTTCAATTTATATTTGATAGCATCATGCATTGCATGATATAGTGCCACAGTATGTCACAGGATCACAGGATATTAGGGGTTGGAAGGGACCCAAGGAGATCATTGAGTCCAATCCCCTTGCCAGAGCAGGACAATACTTTCTAACACAGATCACAGAGGATCACATCCAGACAGGCCTTGAAAGTCTCCAGAGGAGGAGACTCCACAACCTCTCTGGGAAGCCTGTTCCAGTGCTCTGTGACCCTTACAGTAAAGAAGTTCCCCCTTGTGTTGAGGCGGAACCTCATTTGCTGCAACTTACACCCATTGCTCCTTGTTCTATCCCAGGGAGCAAGTGAGCAGAGCCTGTCCCCCCACTCCTAGCCAGCCTCCAGATACTTATAAACATTTATCAAATCCCCTCTAAGTCTTCTCTTCTCCAGACTAAAAAGCCCCAGGTCCCTCAGCCTCTCCTCATAAGCCATGCCCTCCAGTCCCCTCATCATCCTCGTAGCCCTCCACTGGGCCCTCTCCAGCAGATTCCTGTCCCTCTTAAACTGGGGAGCCCAAAACTGAACACAGTATTCAAGATGAGGTCTCAGGGCAGAGTAGAGGGGGAGGAGAACCTCCCTAGATCTGCTGGACACACTCTTCCTAATACACCCCAGGATCCCATTGGCCTTCTTGGCCACAAGGGCACATTGCTGTGCCATGGTTAACTTGTTATCCACCAGGCCCCCCGGGTCCCTCTCCACAGGACTGCTTTTCAGCAGATCACCTTCCAGCCTGTACTGGTGCAGTTTATTATTCCTCCCCAGATGCAGAACTCTGCACTTGTCCTTGTTGGACTTCATCTGGTTCCTCTGTGCCCAGCTCTCCAGTCTGTCCAGGTCTCTCTGGATGGCCGCACAACCTTCAGCTGTATCAGCCAAGCCTCCCAGCTTGGTGTTGTCAGCAAACTTGCTGAACAGACACAAAGTAGAAAGGAATTGAAATCCACTAAAATGTCTTCATATTTTAAATGCATCATTTGAAGATCCTTGTCCATAATCATTATGTTACTGTAATGTAAATATTATTCCCACAGGTGTGCTTTGCTGACCTTTAAAACCCATCAGCACCAGTGAGGTCAAAGTGAAGACGTAGTCCATTTTCATAGCATTATGTAGCATATTTAGATTTCAATTTCCTCCTTTGTTATAATTAACGAGCACCCAAGAGACAGTGTAGTCTGTTGGTCCAGAATCAGTGTGTGCTGTGTGTTCTGCTTGCTGCAACTCCTACAGAGGCTTCCCATTATTTGTTTACTTATAGTCCCAGAATGCAGAGCTGCATCTTTTTCAGACAAGTTTTAGTCTGCTGGTTTTAGCACTCTGTAAAGCTCTGTCTGGAGCCTAGTTTTCAAACTTCCTGATTTTCCAGCTCATGAGACTTCTGTGCCCATGAAAAATACAGATCACAAAGAATTGAGTCTTAATGTAGCTGCTAAAACAAGTCATCTTTATATTAGCACCATGTCATTAGCATGGGTACTGACTTCTGTAACAAGGATTTTAAAGCTGCTGCTGCCAAAAGCTTCTATGTTATCTAAGAGTGACTAAAGATCCATTCTCTTGAGATCTATCAGAAATTCAGGAAGTCAGAAGACTGAAGATGCCATTTCACATGCATGATTCCCAAAGCTCAGAGAGAAAGTACCCTTCTGACATCCATGGGTTGTTAACACATTTGAGAAAAGCTGTTACACTTATTGAAGCTTTGAAAAGTCTTGTTAAGTAGCAGACAAATAAGACTAGTCTCTGGGGAGATGTTAAATTTTTCATATGCTGTAGGTGATTGTTCTTGTAATGTGCATTAGAAGATATATCTATCAATCCATTAAAGTCAGTGTTATTATCCAAATGGATTTATAAACACTAAATACATCTTCCCAGAAAACATAAATAACGTAGCTCCATTTTGACCTTTCTGAAAGTCCCCATGAAACTGAAGAATGTTCATTAATAGTCTTTTTGGCCAGCTTCCACATGGAGAGTGAAGGGTTTTAAACAAGATTATTTTCTTTTTGCAAGATTCTCACCAAACACTGCTGCTAGATTTAGAAACTTTTTTAACCACAAATGGATGATGAGGCTTGGGATGACACTTACCTGTTACAGCTCTTAGTGTTGGGATATGGTGCTTAGTATGCAAGTATATAAGCCTATAGTGGTGGTCATCTGGAGAGACTCTCAGAACAGCTGTGTGACTCATGTAGTATATAGATGGTGACAATCTACTTTCAGCCAATTGTTTTAAAGCAATTTGGTGGATGGACTGTGAAAATATCGAATGTAAGAGATGATCTGATTCCTATCAAACCATTTCTAGTTCCTCAGAAAATGCCTCTAGCATGAGTGTGTACTAATCTAACACAGAAAGAAAAATGAGAAGAAAAAGCCTTGTCATTTTTGAAAGATTGTTCCACTTATGAAAATGAATATAAAAGGAGCATTCTAAAAGTACTGTTCTCTGTAGAGCAGAAAATAAAACGACAAAATAATGATCTTCAGCAAAGAATGAAATGGTGGCGTGGTATTGTTATGGTTATGTTAGGAATGGGAAGAAATGTTGGTGCAGCTGCTAAATGTCACAGCCTCCTCTTCAAGCTCATTGAGGGAACAGTTAAATGCATTTGTGTTTAAAGATAGTTGAAAATATTGGAACAACCTCCAAAAGTTCAGATCCTGTGTAGTGCTGCTCATTGTTCAGTTGGAGGAGTTTGTTGCAATTTACAGTGGGCTGGAAGTTAAATACAGAGGTAGGGGAAGTCTTTGGTTGCAGCTGTGTGTCAGAACGTGTGAAGCAAAGAAAAGACATTCTAAAGAAGCTCACAGGAAAGGAGCAGGGAAGCTCCAGGTGCAAACAAAGAAGCAGTGGTACTGTAAGCTAAAAGAGTTTTACATAAAGTACTTGTTGAAAAGAGGAATGAAGGTGCGAGCAAGGAAGCCATCTCCTGCTGATTGATTCCTGTTGTGTTCAAGAAAATTGGACTTTAACATGTAATTTACTGTAGATTGCACCGAAGAAATCCCTGTGCCTATCGCCTGTTCCTCCTCTTGAAAGAAATAAGGTCTTAAAGCTTGAATTTTGGGTTGGTGCTTAGGTCAAAAGAATGACATAATTTTGTTTTATTAATGATGTTTTCTTAATGGATATTGGTAAAGGAATAAATGCAACAGTAACTTGTATTAGACACTCTAACTATCAAGAAATGGACTCTGTTCTGAAACAGTAGGCAAGACAACCAGAAGATAGAAGGAGATCTGTGGTGTACAGGCAGAGTAAGCACTGAAAGTTTTGCAGCATTTCTGACTCCTCAGGGTCTATGCTGACATTCTTTTTCCTCACAACGTCTGGTCCTTCCATTTTAATTTAAAGAAAATAAAAAAATTTCCTCAGAGCCTACTTGTTGACTGAGGTGTCACTGCCTAGCTCCTGATGTCCAGAAATCAATCATTAACTACGTTTGATGTATTTCAGGTTTAAATTTATGAACGTAATCAAAACGGTAACACTACTGTAGTGCTGTATCTTCCTACTGGCCCTGTACTTTACATTGCTTAGTATCTTCCAAACTGATTTATGTGCTATTCTCAATATAATTAAAAATCAAAAGCCCTTTTTAATAGCTATATGTTTTAGACACTGGGAAAAGTGTAATCCTTTAGGTCAAAGTGGTTCAGTGCCTACTTTATAGGTGATATCAGATGGGTAAAATGTGAAACTTGCTTGCTGGCAGTGAGAGAAGTGAATACAAGCAGGACTTTGCAGCTGCTTCTCCTGAAGAAAACAAAGAGTAAGACTCAGTCTTTTTATTGCGACTAACAAGGAGTATGCTCAAAGGGAATATAGTTATACCAGAAAGGAGAAGCCATAACCAAGATAACACATTCCAAGCATATCCACATCTATGGTATAAAACCACAAGAATAAAATTCACATCCTAGCATCCATCACTGATAGAGATTAAAACAGTGGAAAGAGTTTTAACTGTGGCAAGTCTATTCAGGCATTTAGATATTTAGGTACACATAATACTAGATATTGTACTGTACTGCGCCAAAGGTCAAAAGAGACCTACCCCAGAACACCCAACCCCCAAATTCCCAAACAACTCTTTCCACTTCCATCAGGTTTGTCTTGGTTTTGTTTGTTTCATTTTTAAAACCCTCAACAGATTGTCATAGAATAATAGAATCAACCAAGTTGGAAGAGACCTCCAAGATCATCCAGACAAACCTAGCACCCAGCCCTGTCCAGTCAACTAGATCATGGCACTAAGTGCCTCATCCAGTCTTTGCTTGAACACCTCTAGGGACGGTGACTCCACCGCCTCCCTGGGCAGCACTGGCAAATCACTCTCTCTGGCAAGAACTTCCTCCTAACATCCAGCCCATACCTCCCCCCAGCACAACTTGAGACTGTGTCCCCTTGTTCTATTGCTTGTTGCCTGGGAGAAGAGAGCAACCCTCACCTGACTACAGCCTCCCTTCAGGTAGTTGTAGACAGATCACCCCTGAGCCTTCTCATCTCCGAGCTAAACAACACCAGCTCCCTCAGCCTCTCCTCACAGGGCTGTGCTCCAGGCCTCTCACCAGCTTCATCATCTTTCTCTGGACATGTTCCAGTACCTCAACATCTCTCTTGAATTGAGGAGCCCAGAACTGGACACAGGACTCAAGGTGTGGCCTGACCAGCGCTGAGTACAGGGGAAGAATAACCTCCCTTGTTCTACTGACCACACTATTCTTGATCCAGGCCAGGATGCCATTGGCTCTCCTGGCCAGTCATCTGTCCATCTTCTGTTGTCCTCTGCTGCTACTTTTTCTGCCCTAAACTCTGGATAATTAAGAACATGTGTCCACTTGATTATTTCTAAAAGAAAATTTCTTGTTGAGGACATGAAAATTGTCAGTCTGTATATTTTATGTTCCTGTGTGATATTCAGTGCAGTATTAGCAGTAGAATATTAATATCACAGGTCAAAATAGTTGAGACAAATACTAAGCCACGATGTAGTTTGTGCTGAATGTTGTGGAGAAGCTCCTCTGGTGAATGAAGACATGCTGGATTGGTTTCAGATGACCTGGGTCAATCTTCAGATCAGAATAATTCACTATTTTGGGTTTAAGTATGCAATGTAAATTCCTAACTCCCACTTCTTTATGTGCTTGTTGTTCGGTGTAAGTGCAGTCAAAATATTTCATTAGCTTGTGTATAATTGGAAGGCAAGAGGTACATAGAAGTCAGAAAAAAATATGAAAACTATTAATTTGCATGACTCGTTCATAAAATACGTATTTTGTTATGCTTTTAATGAAGCACTTAGAGAAGTAGGAGAAACAGATATTTATGTCTCCTGATGAAGATCTTTTTTTCCTTTATTATAGTATATATGTACTATATATAACCTGGAGTTCATACACTCTTATCATTAAGTACTCAGAAACAAAACATGTACAGAACAACAATACATTCTTTATTTGTAAAATGACTCACATCACTTCTGCCCTGCTTCCCAGAGATCAGAGCTTTAATGGGGATATAAATAAGAATCTTAACATATGTGACCTTCTGACCACAGAGTGTTAAATTCCAGGGACTATATTGCTCCACCATTTTATTCTTTTAGTTGAATGTGTATTCATCATAGTTCTGCCGGAAACTGTGTGATTTACAATTGATATTCTGTTATGATATGAATTACATTCAGATATATGGAGAGGAAAGCCGTGGAGGAGCACTTCTTGCTAAGGATGTTGAAAACAGTTTCCACTTAACCTTCTAATGTTGTGGAAATGACACAACTGTATTTAAGCAAAGTTTTATCTTTGGGAAACATCTGCTTCTGTACAAAAAATGTAACCTCTTTCAGTCCAATGTAATAGTTTGTGTTAACATTTGGATCCTCAGATCTGCATCTCTACTACTGGATGGCCATTGTGATTTAATTAATGAGGTCTGCCAATGCAAATGTTGTTTATTCTGGGAAAAAAAAACTTGAAATAAACCCACAGAAGTTGCTAGTGTGGTATAAATCCAAACATTTTTTTTTTTGTGACTAAATTTTTAGGTATTTGATATTTAATTAAGCTTGATGATGTTTGCATTTGAAACACAGGCAAACTGTCAGAAGTATAGTTTGTTCTCCCTTACCATTTGTAAAATAGTGATTTTCTCTCATTTTTATAAAAACATTTTAATTAAAAATAACTAACAGAGTACACTTCTATTTCAAGCCTACAAGCAAGATGTACTAAGAATCTTTAAGAGAAACAACCATCTGAGACCTCCAGTTCAGTACTCTGAGTCCTGGCACTTCAGAGAGAAGTTTATTGTGTTTTATGAACTGCTTCTTGAGCCTGTAGACTTTTGGTATTTAATCTAGAATTTCTTCAGACACAAAAATCCCTTCCAAATTTCACAAGCTTTTTCTGCTTTGATGCAACAACCACAATCATCACAAAGCCACAGGTCAGGCCAACCTGATCTAAGGTAGGGTGTCCCTGCCCATGGCAGGGGGGTTGAAACTAGATGATCCTTGTGGTCCCTTCCAACTCTGACTGATTCTATGATTCTATAAGACTGTGGAATATATTTCAATATTCCTGTTCAGTACTTACTATGAAATAAGCCTAGGGCCAACAGAAAAACTGAATTATTGCAGGTGACACCTTTTGGTCAGATCACTTTCTACTCTTAGATAGTCATGAATTTGCACTTTGGAATACAAGTGAGGTATTTTCTGAGGTCCATTCAGGACAGTGTATTAAACACTGCTTCAGAAAATTCTAGTGGCATGAATCAAAACTGTGAACTTTACGAATCTATGTGTATGTGTGTATGAAAGAAGACCTAAGGAAAGGTGACAAAATTATATCAATCAACTGAAAAGTGAGCATAAGTTACTGGTGTCAGCTGTGAGAGACCTCAAGTGCAGAGGATGAAGGATTTGCTGTTAAATCTGCTTACAGAATGAAAGCTTAAACTAGAGCTGATGTTGTGGGATCAAAATTATGAGGCTCAAAGTCTGCTTGCCAGATGACTTTTAATTCTTCTAATAATCGTGTCTGTGGTATGTAAAATATGTTTAGGAAGGCAAAACTAAAAGAACCATTAACATTAAGTAAAATGACAATGGGTATTTTAAGTGTTTACAGAACTGTTAAGTGTTTACAGTTGTTGGGAAGAGGTACCAAGGTTTTTATCTGACTTTCTGAATAACTTATTGGACAAACTATAAAATCGTGCTCTCTGAAAAAATACAGCAAGAGTCATCATTTTTATAACATTAAATGTGGTATTGGGGAAGAAATTTTCATTGTGTGTAAGCCAACTTAGGTTGGGAATGAAAGATTCAAAATGCATATTTATCTCTGTTATTTTGTAAGCATACAGCTTTTTGATGCCATGTGAATAGAGGTTAGAATTTTTATTTGTTAGGGTATTTTTTTTTAATATTTCATTGTGATGTTGTTTGCATTTTGCCATGAAAATATTTAGATCAGGCTATTTGGCATGTCTGGAGAATTCTTTTCCTTTTATTATACTTAGTATTTAAAAGGGAGGTGAAGCACTCAGAGGATTTTCCTTTGTGCCAAAATTTACGTTTGGGTGAAACTAAATTTAGAGTTCTGCTGTTGCATAGCAAGGTGGCTCAGGAAAATGCCTGGTTTCAGATGTGTTGAGGGAGCAGTACAATGCAAAATCGCTGGTTGTGCTGGTCTCTGGTCTCCTATAAAGCAGAATGATAGTGTGGATCTTTTTGATACATCATGGTCATTAGAAAGTGGTACCTGAGGAGATAGAAAGAAGTGTGTATTTGTCAATGCTCTCTGGGCTTCAGCGTTTGGAGACAGAGGGGCTGGTTTAGCCTTACTCCTGCTCCCTTCTTAACATATCCATAGTATTTCTGTCCTATGAGGATCCCAAAGGTTTATTGCGTATTCTGTGGTTCAATCCATAATCTTAAAACTGCCTTTTACTTCTGACCTATCCTGACACCAATTTGAAGAACCAAGAAGTAACCTCTATGACATTGCTTAAAACAATATAATAACACTTTCATGTAAGAAAAGTCTTTGACATTATTCAAGAGTATCTTTCTCTGGGACTTAGTGTGGGCACATCTTTCTGTGAAGTAACAACCATCTTTTAGTTTCTGTTGTCTGCGTATGGAGATTAATAGCTCAAATCTGTCTGATTTTGCTTTTTGCAAAGACCAAGAACTTGTCCTTTTGTGTTACCACTGATATTTATACCTGCACTTTCTCCATGGTGAAGGTTGGTTGTGTATTTCTTTTGCACAGGTTGTTATTGCTAGGTTAGCATTCCTGTTTCTTTTGATGCAGTTTGGCCAGTTAAGGTAAGCAGTTCGGCTGCAATTCCACTTCTAGTTTCCAGCTCTCTGCATGTGGATCAAACACTTCATGTCGTTGCAGTATATTCTTCAGCCTTATTTAGGATATGTGACCAGCACACCATCATTAAGACAATACCCTACTACAGTCTCATCTCTAGGTATTGGCATGCCACTGAATCTTAAATCACCATTTTTGTCTTGTTCAGATTTACATTTCCTCATGAAACCTCAATGCTATTCTGACTTCTTCTGAATCTGTACTACTACATTAAAATATATGTGGGCATAGGAGTTGCATTCCCCTACTCTACCTGGTAATTTCTAGGGAGCAGGGAGAAGATGGGAGAAGTGACTGAAGTTCACCTTGAAGTTTAGGTAAAATGAAAAAGAAATGCAAAGGAAAATGTGGTTTTTAAAAATAGGCCAAATGATCTATTAATTTGCTTTGTTTGTACAATTTTTGCATTATCAGTTATTGCTAAGCTCAGCAGATGAAAGAAACTACTCATTTAAAAGGGATTTGATTACTTTCTTTGAATAGTCTTTTACTTGTGCTTTTTTACTCATCTCCAGTGAACGTATTTGGTAGTTAATGCTACCCGCAGCACCTTTGCTATCAATGCTTGCTTCCAGTCATTCCCATTTTTAAGCTCTTTATAGTTTTTTCCCTTAAATATTGAATAGCAACTATGTGATAACTTTGTGAAATTATATATGAATATATATGTATTATATATTAGTAAACTAAATTATATTTAAACTATATTAAATTAACGTTTAGTGAATTTGTATCGTTATGTATTTGTACAGGTATAGTAGTATTTTCTGGATGTTAGGAGGGTTTTTTTTTAGATTTAGAAAGATCTTTAAAATAAAACCCTATTATTTACAGTATTCTATAAATAAGTTCTAGAAAATGCTCCAATGATGTATTGGACTTTTATAGATGCTATTTAACAAGGCCAAGTGCAGGGTTCTACACTTTGGCCACAACAACCCCAAGCAGCGCTACAGACTGGGGACAAAGTATCTGGAGAGCAGCCAGGCAGAAAGGGACCTGGGGGTACTGGTGGAGAGTAGCTGAACATGAGCCAGCAGTGTGCCCAGGTGGCCAAGAGAGGCAATGGCATCCTGGCCTGGATCAGGAACAGTGTGACCAGCAGGACAAGGGAGGTTATTCTTCTCCTGTACTCAGCACTGGTCAGGCCACACCTTGAGTCCTGTGTCCAGTTCTGGGCTCCTCAATTCAAGAGAGATGTTGAGATACTGGAATGTGTCTAGAGAAGGGCGATGAAACTGGTGAGTGGCCTGGAACACAGCCTTGTGAGGAGAGGCTGAAGGAGCTGGGGTTGTTTAGCCTTGAGAAGAGGAGACTCAGGGGTGATCTCATTACTGTCTACAACTACCTAAAGGGAGGTTGTAGCCAGGTGGGGGTGGTCTCTTCTGCCAGACAACAAACAACAGAACAAGGGGACACAGTCTCAAGTTGTGCCGGAGGAGGTATAGGCTGGATGTTAGGAGGAAGTTCTTCATAGAGTGATTGGCATTGGAATGGGCTGCCCAGGGAGGTGGTGGAATTGCTGTCCCTGGAGGTGTTCAAGAGAAGACTGGATGGGGTACTTAGTGCCATGGTCTAGTTGATTGGGCAGGTCTGGGTGCTAGGTTTGACTGGACAAGCTTGGAGGTCTCTTCCAACCTGGTTGAATCTATGATTCTATTATCGGTTATGAGATATTAATCATAGGCAGTTAACATTAGGAAAAAAGCCAAGAAGTACACGTGAGCAGGTTTTAATCCTCTTGAGGTGTTGTGAGATCATTAAAAGTGACTGCTTATTTCTCTTGAAGATTCTCCAGTGAAGGATTTTGAAATTTTCTACCCTGTTGTCTCTATTCTACAGAGAAAGAAAATGTTTCTGTGTACACAAGTAGTAGTCTTTGTAGCTACAACCCTTTCCAACCTCTTGTCTTAGTAAAACATTTGGAACATATTTCAGGTTTCACTTTCCTAATAAACACCTGCATTTCTCTTAACTGAAACTGGATGTCAGCAACACATGACATCTGAATACTGACTGACAATTTAAATGAATATTTGGATGGAGAGATAGACTATTTTTCTCCAAAATATTGCATGTGGCTGTGTGATTGTCCAGTGCAGTCACATGCATGGAACAGTGTGGGAAGGCTGGGCTAAGGAGAGAGCCTCTGCTCCCCACTTCTTTTCTCTTAGTGATTTCTGTCCCTATGTCAATTCAGAAGTTGTGTGGTTGTTGATACTACTTGGCACTGACACATTACATTTATACTCAGCAGTCTGTACTGGTTTCTTGTGTGGTTTTGGAATATATTAACAGGTGTTAATTTTGGCACAGAAGCTCTACTTTTGATTAGCGTTCTTTTGTTTCAGCAAAATGCTTAGGCAGAGAGCCATCTAGGTTTGATATGTAGGAACTAAGGACAAAGAAGAATTTAGTAGAAGTTGCTGACTTGAAAATAGTTTGTCACAACCCTAAGGCAGTGTATTTGCAAATGCACTATGGAGCTCAACGCGGTAGTTAACAGGAGATTGAGGATTCAGACCTGATGGTGGAGGTTACTAGCTTTGACAGATGAAGATGAGGATGAAGGAAAATCATAATTAATATATAGCTATTAAATCTTGTAATTAAAAAATGCGACATACTTGCAATGGGGAACTGAAAACAGAAGAACCTTTTAAAAAAAAAGGCTGGAAATGTTAATGATAGGGGACTGTTATGCTTAGGAGTTTAAAGAAAGCAAACTGGTTTTGAAAAAGAGACATGATACATTTAAAAGGCATCTAGTTTGGATCAAGCAGGAGCAGAGGTATGCGTTGAAGGTAATTGAAAGCACCCTTCGAAATGGGCAGAGAAGAGATGCCTCTTGACACCGGATCATTTGGGACTCACAGCAGTGTACAAGGACCTCACTGTCCTGATAAATGATTTGAGTTTTCACTAAGTGAGTGTCTGAGTATCGTTTATGCTGGCTCCCTGATATTTCACTGTCAAGAGGTCAGCTGCTGTATTTGAGCACAGATGAGAGTCACTTGAAGATGAATCCAGGTCTGGACACCTTGCAGAGAGCACCACTTAAGGGACTGTGTTAGTAGCAGAACTGGGTGTTTTTTGCTGGATATTAGATGGATGCCTGTGATTTAAACTGCCACAGAATTGGACATCGTTGATGTCTGAGTAGAACCAATCCTGCCTGAAAATCAGAGCATGAATCAGTGATTTCTTGACTCTTGACAAAGGATGTGATAATGACCAGACTGGATAACAACCATCAGTTTCTGACTTATTAGGATTCCAATCCTCGAATGTTACCTGGGGGCCACTGATTGAATAAAAAATACTTTTATGACTAAGAGATGCTGGAATTCAGCAGTGCCTGTTGCCGTGAAGAAAGAGCATCTTGAAAACCCAACAGCCTGTTTGATCAGCAAAATCATCATCTTCTGTAATGCAGATGGTATTACAACTGACTATAAACAAATTACATGTCTAATATTGGGGATTATTGCAACCAATTAATCCACTGCAAAGCACTGTTTGTAAGAACACAGGAAACCTCGGCATTTTTGTGAGCTGCTGCTTAACTCAGTAACAAAGTGTCTGTATACCAAGTGTTTCTGCAATCTCTGCACATATGTGCTAGTTTGAAGCTAGCCAGAATGTTTTGGTGAGGAGAATTAGATTACAGGCTGTGAAAAGGAAACAGTGGTGATGTCTACTTCCCTCATAGGCTTGCTGAGATGTATAAGAACAAGAACACAAACATAGATAGCAGAGCCACTCTCTGTCTCTCCGGGGCTGAACTTCTCTCTGTAACCTAA